>CM035189.1:3026450-3061365 GCA_020233015.1 Callinectes sapidus | reverse complement strand
TAACCCCAACAAGCCTGCATCCTACAAACCTACATAACATAACAGCAACCACGTAACTTAGGTACACACATCTCCCAACCACACAATCAACACATCTTTCAACTCCTCACCATCGCACATTGCCTCACTACACCCCCATCATTCCACCTAATCCAGTTCCAACATATCAACCACAATGCCCCAGCAGCCCCCACAAGCCTTCCAAACCTCAACAGTCTTGATCTCTTACTACCCTGATTTGGGAAGTTATACAGCACAGTACCTGCCAAGTAAACTGGGATCAGGTGATGGAAGGAAATGACCTCATATGCCATAGTACAGGCCCTTACCACCAAAGTGCTGGAATAATGCAATGACCATATCCCATTGAAGAGGCAACTAACAAGAGACTTTTCCCACATACATAAGGACTGAAAACCCTAAAAGAGAAAGAGTTTCTCAACAAGCAGCCTTCAAAGGACACACTGAAAACAGAAAAAGGCAAATCAGGACTGACATTGCAGACACTGAAGAAAACTCAAACAATCCTCACAAATCAAAGAATGAATGAAGAAACCTGACTGATAAATAACATCACATACAATCTAAAATACTTCTTCAGTTATTGAAAAAAATGTTAAAAAATAAAGGCACAAATTGGTCCCCTAAAAGATGACAAGGGCAACATATCAACAGACCTCAAGATAACCTGCCAGTTCCTACTTCAGCAGTATAACAAAGTCTTCAGTGACTCACAACCAAAGAAAATCATACATAGCCTAGTAGAAGTCTTTGAAGATGTATACCAAACCAACAGACCTTGACTTCATGGAAGAAGAAAATGAAAGGGCCTTAAGAGAAATAGAAATAAATTCAGCAGCTGGACCAGACAGTGCCTGCAGCAAGTCACTGCACAACCAACTACATAAGCTGTGGTGATGCTCGATGAACACAGTAGTGATCCCTCTACTCCTCAAGATGGTCAATATATGTCTGAAATATAAAGAGGAGACAAGTCTCTCCCAAAAATTACAGACCAGTGGCCTTCTTTTCCTATCTTATTAACAGGATAGTTGGATACCTGCAAGACCACAATCTATTCAGTGACATGCAACATGGCTTCAGGAAGGGTAGGTCCTGCTTCTCAAAAATCCTGGCACACCATGACTGGGTCCTGTACAATTTGACTGAGGGCAAGAATATAGATGTCGTGTTCCTTGACTTTGCCAAAGCCTTTGGCAAAGTTGACTACGGCATCTTACTACACAAGGTCAGGGCTTTCAGCATAATAGGCAAGGTGAGTGTGTGGATCCACGCCTTCCTCACTGGGCACTTCGAGCAGTCACCATGGGAGGACATACATCAAAGGAGGCAGGGGTTGTCAACAGTGTACCACAAGGGTCAGTACTGGGTCCTCTCCTCTTCCTAATCCACATTGGACATATTGACGAGAGGATGAGAAGTTTTTCCTCTCCCCCTGTCACTGATGACACTAGTGTGAGCCTCCCCATCACCACAACAGAAGATGTGGCCTGCCTTCAGCAAGACCTGGAAATTATCTGCACCTGGACTGCAAGAAACAACATGCTTTTCAATGAAGAAAAATTTGAAATGCTGAGGCATGTCCAAAAATAGGATCTGAAGAAGTAGCTATACACTGAGAGGACATGCAATCTCAACACAAACCCATATCAAATCCTTCGGTGTATACCTCAGCGAGGACTGCTCCTTCCATTACTACACTGCAGAGGGAATACAGAAGGCAAAGGACATGGCAGGGTGGATGCTGAGAACCTAAATTTTTTTTTAACTCTCCTACTGCTCAACATTGCTCCTGGCCACCCCAAGTTGCTCTTTGGCAGACATTCTAGCATCTCTGTTGTGTTCGTCCCTCCCAACACCACTGCACTACTTCAGTTCCTTGATCAGATCATTGCAAATGTGAAGGCTTCATATGCAAGAAAAACCTCCATTCTTCTAGACGCCTCCACAGATACATACGAGGAGATCTCCGCTTTTGAGGAAAAACATTCTTTGGCACCATCGTCACTCCCTCACCCATCCCCAGAGTCTGATGGTCACACAGATCATCCTACATTCACAAACACCCACTCCAATCCACCCCACCCTTGCTACAGAATCCTCAAGCAATGTCAGTCATCCAGTTTTGGAAACAATTCCATATCAAGACTGTTGTCATTTGCAGCTGGTGAGAGCTGACACAAGCAAAGGTTAGGTATGTCTGGGGGAATATTCTCGAAGGTCTGCCAGGTCACAAGCTTGAGTTACCAGACTCCCAGCAGCAGCCCATAGAAACAGCAGCCAACAGGCAGTAGAATCTGCATGCCAAGTTTCCAAGTTGTAGGCTTATTGGAGGCTAACAAGACAGACATCAGAGAGCTTATCATGCCTTATGAAAAAAACATCAAGGAAATGCTGAAGGAGTTGGATGAGGAGGAGCTGCAGCAGCCTGTAGCAGAGGAAGCAGGGAATGCTGGCGAGTCCAACACAGCCAACCTTCACACTATCAAAGAGCTTTTCAAAAAGATCATGCATACATTGACAACAACAGCGCTGGGGCGTATGCAACATCTACCACTATGCGCAAGTCTATACAGAGTTGTGACAACATGCTGTCAGAATGGGTGAATAAAATGATGCAGCTTGTTTGGGGGCTCACCAGCAGCAAGAAGAGGAAAAGCAGCAGCAGCACCAAGAAGAGTGGGCAAGGGAATCCAACAACTTTCAGCAGGTTGAGGGGAGGCATGTTAAGAATGACTAGTGCATGGTTATTAGAAAGTAAGAAGTGGGATGTAAGAGAGTGGAAGAGTGAGATAGACAGAGTAGTGAAACGTGTAGAATTGAGCGAATGGAAGAATAAGCTGGAACAAAAGAGTACTTTGGAGTGGTACAGAGAGAAATAGAGCCTGATGTGTGAAAAGTGGTATGAGGGAATCCTAGGTGGTGACCTCTTCTGAGCAAGGGCACAGTTTATGGATGTGAATACAAGGAGTTACAGATGGTCTGAATCCAGCAGCAAGGTATGCCAGATGTGGGACGTAGGAGAGGATGAGATGGTGGACCATTTGGTGCTGGAGTGTGTGAAGTATGCCAGAGACAGGAATGAGATGATGCAAGTGATGCTGAGAGAATTGGGGAATGTCATAATGGAGAGGACAGGAAAAGAATGGATGGTGTTGCTACGGAGATTGAGTGGAGATATGAATGTCATGAGGATTGAAGCTGTTAAGGAATTTCTGGAGAGAATGTGGCATGCTAGATGTGTAAATCAGTAAGGTGAATTTTGGTGATTGCTTTCTGATTGCTATTTTTTCCCCCTACATGAGTTGTCATTTCAAAGGTCTGACTTAGGACCAGTCCTAGGTCACCTGTAACACCAAGATCATGATCATACATACTTAAGATTTCTTGTTAATAAGAGCCCAGGATTTAAAGTATCCAAAGACAGACTAACCCTGGTGTTGGGTGGCAATACAGCTGGAGACCTGTAGCTGATACCTTTAATGATCTAAAACTGTTAAAACCCAAGGACACTTCAGGGTTACATGAAAGAATATCTACCAGTGATACATAGATCCAACAAGGAGGCCTGCATGACATAATTTATGAACCAACATTTTGTTGCAAATTATTTGTCCCCTACATTGTGTGATTATGCTGCTAAGAACATTACCAACCATTTCTTCCCGCAGGTTGACAATGCCTCAAGCCACCCAGTGACTGGAAGATTGAGCAGAGAACTTTGAAGTGATGTTTCCATCTAAAAATATGACAGCAATCATCCAGCCAATAGACCAAGGGGTGATCACCACTCAGTGCCACACAATGAGTCAGCTGATCAACATGCCCACAATCAAGTAGTTCTGTGGTAATTATAATATCAAGAAGGTCATTAACAGCATTGATGCTACATGAAGGTCATTAACAGCATTGATGCTACATGGAAGGAGGTGACAAAATAAACAATGAATGGCTGCTGGAAGGAACTGTGGGCTGAGTGTGTCAAGCAAGCCAGTTTAGGACTTCCTTATGAATAGGCTAGTGCCCATTCATAAGGACATCATCAGGTTCTCACATATGGCTGGCTTTAAGGAGGTGGATGAAGATGATGTCAACAAATTGCTACAGTCCCATGATGAGCCACTCAACAATGAAGATCTGATGGAGTTGGATCAAGAACAAGCTCTGCATGGTAATGATAATGAACCCTAGAGAGGCATTAATATACTTCATGAGGTGTTCACTGGCCTAGACACAATCATGGAAAGTAAAAGGGAAAGACATCCAAATCCAGTACAAACTACAACAGTTCCTCTTAATGTGAAGGAACCTTCATATTGTACAAGGATATATTTGATGCCAAGAAAAAAAGGCAAAGCAAACCACCATTTCCATCTTTTCAAACCTGCCTCTGCCTCTGATTCAGCTGCTTTGGACTCACCTCTGGCACCTGTCTATGTCTGGCACCCTTCCATCCACCACTGCTGCCCAGGCTTCATCAAGCTCTGCCACTTTTGATGACTAGGAGATTTTCTTGGGATCTTATTAAGACTTTAGCCATGAAAGGTATGTGCAGGATTGGCAGTTTTACCAGTGTTCATTTTCTGCTCTTTCTAGTGGATACAGACCAACCTCTATATTAAGAAATAACGTATCCATTGCACTACCTCCTTGGACGGCATGGAAAAGTGTTCTCTGTCTCTCAATATATGCTAGGCCTAGTCTACCCTAAGCATTAGATTAAATACTATTAAATCTGAAGTTCACTATTCAGTCATTCATTGTTTGAACTGGGTTTTCAGGAACCTAACCCAATCATTAAGTGGAGGAAACTTGTATACATGGCAGAGGCAAGATCGATCACATAAGGATGGTAGACAAGGCGATCTCAAAGAGAAACATTAGCTGGTTGTTGACTATGGGAGGGGAACAGAGAGGTAAGCAGATCACTGACAGATTAAGAGTACGATGTATGTGTGTGTGGGGTTGGGGAGGTGCATAATGGTGAGACACAAAAGAGAAGAGATAAATTTTCTGAAAGTGAGGAAGCTGGACAAGAGAGAAGTAAGTTTCAGATGTTACATAAAGATTAGAGACTGAATTGAGATAACATGAAGTAGATGATGTTGAGGTAGAGTGGAGTGATAAGAATAAGAAAGGCATGGTGGGAAATAGAGAGGTGTGTGGTATGAGATGAGTGCACGGTGAAATGAAAGTGGGAAGTGAATGGTGGTGTGAAGAACTTAGATGGCTGTAGAGGAAAAAGGAAAGTATTTGAGGTGTGGTTATAAGAAGTATGAAATGTCATGTGAGAGGTACAAGGAAACCAGAAGCAAATTAAAAAAAAAATTGTGCAATGGTATGTAAGGAAAAGTTAGATAATTTTTTTATTAGAGGAGTAGTGAGAGACAGGTGAAAGCAGAGTATGGTAGGATGTTGGTTAGGTGAGATGAGATACAAATTGTATTTTGAGAAATTGCTGAATGTGAAGATGGCCCGAGTTTGGAACATTTTTATATTAGGTAATGTAGGAGGGGATTGATACACGTAAGTGTAATCAAGGGAGAACAGGTAGTTGTAAGAGAGAGGTGTTAAAAATCACCATGTCTAGATATATACATATATGTATATTGCACAACAGGTGTGGACAGTGTCACAAAGTGGTTTGTTAAGGTTTGTTTTGTGACTTGCATGGTGCAGTGCCATTGGAATGGACAAATGTATGTTTAGTTCTATTGTATTAAAAAATGAATAGATGAGTGTAGTAGGTAAGAGGTGTGCTGTTGATGAAGAGAAATAAGAGAAGGTAGAGTGATATATGATATACAGAGAGGAAAGAGCTATGTAGATCAGGTGTTTGTTGTACGACAGTTGTGAAAAACATTGAACAAAAAGGGATAGAAGTATTCTGATCTTTTGTAGGTTTAGAGAAGGAATATGACCAAATTAATATAGAAGGAATGTTTCAGTAAGGAAAAGAACACTGAAGAGGTGTTGGTGTTTTATAGATAAACCCGAAAATTAGATCCAACATTATGAGTGTTGTAGGGAGGGGTTCTAAACATTAGAATCAATATCAGTAGAGTAATTTGGCATGGAGACATTAACTGTCCCCTCCAAGGCTGATGTAATCATCATATTTCATTTCAGATTTTGTGGAGGTTTATGTGTAGCAAGGTGCATTTAGTTTTGTGTGGAGTAAGAGAAGTATCTAGACTCCCTTGTAGAATGTTGGGTAAAGAATTTGGTCTCACAATGGCAAAAGTTGAAGAATGTAGCACGAGTCAGTTTTCCTCATTTTTTTGTCTTCACTTTCTTTTGATTATCATACTCTTTTTTTTATCCTCTTTTCTTCTTGATATACCACCTGTTTGGAATAGAAATGCATATTAGTGATAATAAGATTGAGTCAGGGGGCTATTATAAGTGAAGTTACCTTATTATATAGTTAAGTCAAAATCAATTAGTTTATACAATATACACATGTATTTTTGTAGTGAGAGAAATAGAGAGAAAATCATCGAATGATAATGAATTCCACGAATGTTTGTTCTATTATAATTCTCTTCCACTTTGTTTTCCTCTCATTCCTTCTTACTTCCTCCTGATCTAGTCTTTACCTTTCTCTTTATACTACAGGTGACTTGGGATCACTCCAGGGCCAGGCTTTTGGATCGGTAACTCCTGCCGAGGAAAAAGCAAAAGACAGGCAGAAAAAAAAGTATCCTGTACATTAATTGTTCCTACATCAAGCATGCCACATTAGTTTTCAATCATCCTTTCATTCGTCTCTACACAGTCCCAGCAACAACACCATCCATTCCCTTCCTGTCCTCTCTTTCATCTCAATTATGCTCTCAGTCAGAATCACTTGCATCATCTCCCTCTTGTCTCTTTTATACTTCTCACACAAATGCCACATGTTCCACCAACTTATCACCTCCCATATCACACATCACTCGGAGCTGGCTCCCGTGATTGCATGGCTGGAAGTAGGGGGAAGAACGGCCTGGCTGGGAAACTGTCACCACAGAGTCCTGTGATGAAGTGCCTGATGGATTAGTGGGAGATGCTGCACCTGGAAGAAGGCGTGCTGCAGCAACACTGGGTTGATGCTAGTCGAGGAGAGGACCACTGGCTGATTGTCGTGCCACGGGCTCGCAGGGAGGAGCTGCTGCGGGAAATGCACGAGGGATATGCTGGCGGCCACTTGGGCATCATAGGACATTGTGTCAACTGAGGTAGCGTGTCTGCTGGGTTGCCCTTCACAGGGATGTGCAGGACTGGTGCCGTACTTGCAAGGTGCGTGCTGCCAAGAAGGGCCCAGCAAGGAAGACGTGTGCTCCCCTGCAGCTGTACCAGGCTGGGGCGCCCATGCTGAGGATGGCAGTGGACATAGCTGGCCCTTTCCCTCACACCTGAAGGGGCAACCGATTCATCTGTGTGGCCATGGACTACATCACAAAGTGGCCAGAGGCCACTTTGAAGCAGAGATGGTGGCAGAGTTCCTGGTCACGCAGGTGTTCACACGTTTTGGGGTGCCGGGAGAGCTACACTCGGACCAGGGACAGGAGTTTGAGGCCCGGGTTTTCAAGGTGTGCTGTTCCCTCCTTGGAGTGAACAAGACCCATACCACGTCCCTTCATCCGCAGAGTGATGGAATGGTCGAGAAGTACAATGCCACACTCGTGGGACAGCTGGCGAGGTACTGTGAAGAGGGACAGCAAGACTGGGATGAGTGGTTGCCTTACATGTTGTTGGCGTATTGGGCAGCAGAGCATGAGGCCACACAGCACATGCCCTCTTGCCTCATGTTTGGGTATGAGCTATGGTTCCCTGAAAACAGTATAAGAGAAAAACATAGATCAGAAAGACTATCTAAAAAATGGCCCATTACTTTTCGAGACACATACAAAATTTATAGGAACAAATTAACTACTTTGTTGAGAATTGCTAAAAACAATTACCATGAAGAAAATTTAAAACAAACTCAAGGTAATCCCAAGGCACACTGGAATTCTATTAACCATATTCTCGGTAGAAATGGTAATAAATCAAATAATGTAATCAAGTTAGAGCCACCATGCAGTAACGCAGCAGATAAATTTAATGAACAGTTTTTAAGGCTTTGTAACTCTGTAGCCAATACCACAGTTGAAATTAATTCGCATAAGAAATACTTACACAACCCAGCACCCTTTTCCATCTATTTAGCTCCCATTGTCTCAACAGAAACAGAAAAATACTTAACAGATTTAAAGACCAGCTCTGCAGGGTTTGACGATATTTCACCCAAATTACTGAAGTTAACGGCTTCTTTTATTTCTATTCCTCTAACTCATATTATCAACCTGTTTTAAAACCGGTATCTTTCCAGATAATCTTAAGCACGCCAAGGTCTAGCAGTAGTGTTCATTAAATTTATCTGCTGTGTTACTGCATGGTGGCTCTAACTTGATTACATTATTTGATTTATTACCATTTCTACCGAGAATATGGTTAATAGAATTCCAGTGTGCCTTGGGATTACCTTGAGTTTGTTTTAAATTTTCTTCATGGTAATTGTTTTTAGCAATTCTCAACAAAGTAGTTAATTTGTTCCTATAAATTTTGTATGTGTCTCGAAAAGTAATGGGCCATTTTTTAGATAGTCTTTCTGATCTATGTTTTTCTCTTATACTGTTTTTTAAAGCAGTTGTGATGTATGGTTTTAGCTCGTATTTCCGGTTTATTGGCACTTACTTAACTGGAAAATGTTTTTGATATAAAAAGTTAAAATAATTAAAGAAAGTATTATACAATGCGTTAGGACATACTGATTGTATAACAGGTGACCAATCAAGCTTAGCAACTTCATTAGCAAAATTGTCACAGGCAACGCTTGTGTAACATCTTTTGTAAGTGAATTCTGGAGCAGTAGTATTTGTGTTTTGGATCCTGAATTTAGACAGTACTGGGAAGTGGTCTGTTGTATCGTTGTTTGTGATGTAGTTTTTAGTGTTTGTCTCAAACTGTGTTGTCCATATATGATCAATAAGTGAAGCTGTTGTGTTTGTGACTCGTGTAGGTTTTGTTACTAGAGGGAAAAGAGAAAAGGAATACATTAGATTAATAAATTCACATATATGAACATTGTCGGCGTGCTTCAATAAATCCAAATTGAAATCACCTATTACATAAATATCATTGTAATTTACATTACTTGCTAAGGAGAGAAGTTCACTAAATATATCTAGAAAATCACCAACGTTACCACTTGGAGGTCTGTAAATAGACAAAACTAGAATATTCTTATTACTAATCTTAATACTAGCACCTACGCATTCAAGGAATGAGTTGATATAACAGAAATCATCACAAATTAGAAATATATCTATCAGATACAAACAGTGCCACACCACCTCCATGTCTGTTGAGGCACTTAGTGTACTGGCTATAACCCGGCAGCTGGTATACTGGCGAGAGATCAGAATCAAGGCGAGTCTCGGAAAATCCAATCACATCGCAATTGATACATGGGTGTGTTAGAACTGAATCAACAAAATAGTTAAGGTTAGTAGGTATAGAACGTATGTTAAGACTAAGTATATTAAAGTTTGTATATAGTAATTATTTACATCAAGATCATTGTTATATTAATCATCTAGTATAGCATTTGGAACAAAGTTAAAGTTGTGAATGTAATCATAAGGTATATTAAATATATTGCCAAATAAGTTATGCAAGTCTGTGTCATTTAACGAGGCAAATGTTAATTCATCAAGTCATTAGGAAAATATTAAGTTATTGTGGGCTTACACAATGACGAACAAGTACCTTATTTCTTCGTATTATTTTTGCGGTCTCGTAGTCGCTCACTGTGGTCAGAAGTTCGTCCAGTCCGTGAATGTCTAATCTTAATACTAGCACCTACGCATTCAAGAATACTAGCACCTACGCATTCAAGGAATGAGTTGATATAACAGAAATCATCACAAATTAGAAATATATCTATCAGATACAAACAGTGCCACACCACCTCCATGTCTGTTGAGGCACTTAGTGTACTGGCTATAACCCGGCAGCTGGTATACTGGCGAGAGATCAGAATCAAGGCGAGTCTCGGAAAATCCAATCACATCGCAATTGATACATGGGTGTGTTAGAACTGAATCAACAAAATAGTTAAGGTTAGTAGGTATAGAACGTATGTTAAGACTAAGTATATTAAAGTTTGTATATAGTAATTATTTACATCAAGATCATTGTTATATTAATCATCTAGTATAGCATTTGGAACAAAGTTAAAGTTGTGAATGTAATCATAAGGTATATTAAATATATTGCCAAATAAGTTATGCAAGTCTGTGTCATTTAACGAGGCAAATGTTAATTCATCAAGTCATTAGGAAAATATTAAGTTATTGTGGGCTTACACAATGACGAACAAGTACCTTATTTCTTCGTATTATTTTTGCGGTCTCGTAGTCGCTCACTGTGGTCAGAAGTTCGTCCAGTCCGTGAATGTCTGCTGGTTGCAGTACCGCTGGTACACCTTCACCCATGGGTGTCGCGGTCCCTCCACCATCAACACGGGAGTGGGAGGGGCCACGGGCAGACGCAGGTGTCATGACGGCAGCGGCACCCACGGAATCAAGTGAAGCAGTGGTTCCCTCGGTTGTCGTCGAAGCAGTGGTTGTTGTTGGTGTAGGAGTCGCTGCATGCTTATTGCTGTTTCGCTCCGTACTCACCAAAGCAGTTGTTGTTGGTGGTGGTGGATGAGACGTTGAAGCCGCATTGTTGGTTCTCTGTATAGGAGTCTCTGAAGCAGTTGCCGTAGTCGTTGTTGTTGATAGATGACTCGTTGAAACCGTACCGGAGTTTCGTTGTACAGGACGATCCTTGATAATGAGCTTCGTGTACTTGACATGCATGCATTCTAGATGCAATTGTTACAATTTAAGGACATTATTACCAATCATAGCTTCTCATACAGCAGCTAAAATAATCACAATGATAAATAGTCACTGTACAACACGTATGTGGGGGTTTTACTTCAGGGTAATGCAAGGGTAGGTCTCGCGTTGCATAATGCATTGTAGGTGGGTGACCCCTTCCTCATATTACAACACATCAAGGGGGTTGATAGGAAAACAGGCTCTTGTAGAACTGATAAGATAAGTACTGTCAGTCTGAGAGGGTTATACTACAATAACGAGAAGGGCCTATAGGTAAAAATACGCAAAACAGAAAAACTGGGAGAGGTAACTTACCTGAACGCATCAAACTAACATATGCAGTGACTTCATTAAAGTTACATTAATCCGGCTCCTCTTAATAATGGCATTCATGGATGAGGTGACACGATGAGCCTTACCTTTCTTTACAGCAGTGCCAAGACTAGTTCACAGGTTTCACGGGTGGTTTGGGTTCTTTTGTTTTCTTCTTGTTGTGACTTCTTTCGCTTTATATCGCTTGTGGGTGGTCCTTCTCTTCCGTGTTCTTTTCAGCAGATCTTTCCGCTATCTGCAGCAGCAAGACAGCAGAAAACATCTACCACATGTATTTTAATGTTTACGGTGGTTTTGGTTTGCATTCCCGTCGGATAAAGAAAACTTGGAAACTTACCCTAACTATGCTATTTTATACAAGTCAAAACAGTTTGGGGTTATACTAGTGTTGGCTATAGTATTAGAGAGAGGAACCAAGTGCGCATGTCATATCCCGTCACGTCACCCTTGGCAGAGGATCTGAAAAGGCTGACGGCGGCTGTTTTTATTCAAATTTCGCGGGAGATCTGGCCTTCGATCATGAACTTGCATCAAATGTTGTTTCTACTCATTATAACCATGTAGAAAATACTGATATTCATAGTTAGGACATAATTTACATTTACATAAGCTCTCTATGGTATATTCATGTAGGGAAAATTATTTTTCGGTTATTTGACGTTTTGCCATCATGCCTTCTCATACGTCCCTGCGAAAATTGACTAGCAGGTCCTAAGTACAAATCTTGAGGTAAGTCAATCTTGAGGAAAATGACTTAGTTAAGTCAATATTTTGAGAAGTGCTAAGTACATTCTAAAAATACCGGCCACACACTCAGGTTTTTCCCTTCAGCCCTCTTCACTGCCTACACTACCTATCTCTTTTACTGTTTCATCTTCAATTCTTTGAAGGTAATTTCTGCCACCTTGAATCAATAGTTGGCCATTTTCAAGATTGTGTCTTCTCAGCCACAGTGTTCTTGATGTCCTGAGTTCACCTCAAGACCAGCGCAAGTGGAAGCTCACAGGAGAGCCTGAGGGGAGCAGGTGTTTTTTCACCATACTCTCCCCAACAATACAGACAACACACGCAAACCACCCAAGAAATTATTCACGCAAACTCCACCTACCCAAGTACACACGCAAACTTACTTGACACGCAAATGAAGTCTATTGCCTATGTAATTCACTAGCGCATACTTATTTACGCTCTCGAGTTCATTCACACAAACTGGTGAACTGACTGATTCGAATAAATTCACCTAACAACCACTAGTCATTCGTTACCTTTGAAAATCTTTAAAATCCGTAAAAAAAAGGGGGGGGGGAGGTTAAATCTTAGGAACTTCAGTAGCTATGCACGGAGTCCTCAAAATTTGGTTCGAATCCTGGTCAAAGCCACGATTTTTCTGGGACGATTGCCCGCTCCTAGGTTCATCCTCCAAATGGGTACTATTCAACAACTGCTGATAACCTAATACGGCAGAGAAAGAATCTGGCCAGTCTACTCCGAGCTCTTTGCCTACGCTCAGTTGAGTGTGGCACGATGTTATGTTACTATGTTAGAAGTTATTTCATATCCAAATTCTAATACTAAGACTTCATTACTAGACACTAAATACTAAAAACCTCAAAGTCCCTTTTAAGTGTTAATTACTGGTTGTAGTTCTCTTTTCCTCCACTGTCTACCTTCCTTTTTACTTACTATCCATTCCCCCATTGAGAGATGTTTCTTATTAACTGCTTCGAGTGCTGCCACCATCTTGTTAGTTTGTCACTGTGCAAGGGTAACAAGGACAAACGTTGCTCTCTGATGCAACCCGCCAAACCCATCGTGCCCTGAGCGAAGGAGAAAAAAAGTTAACGATTGTTGCATAATTCGCTTCATCATCCAACTTGGTTTTTACTCCCTCCTCTCTCTCAACACGACTAATATGAAAATTAAACTGGCAATTATCTCATTCACAAGTTTATAGGCAGATGCGAGATACGTAATGCAGCGAGATACATAATGAAAAAGGAATAGGTAACATGAATTAGGGGATCGTCGTGGACTTCAAATTTTCACCAAAAGACTAAGCACAAAGCGATATAAAAACAAATTACTCCTTATGCTAATAACAATGACCTATATACCAATGACACTACCAATCACCCAACGAGACAGGGTGGCCCATGCAGTAGCCACAATTCTACCTTCACTCAAACTCAGGACCCGTCTACGTTTCGACCTAATTATGCTATCCCACAAATAAAAGGCCGAGGTGTGTGTGACAGGGGGAAAATTGGTCTTACGAGGACAATAAATGGGTTGTTAGACATCGGCCGAGTGGCTGAGTAATTCCAAATGATAGCAACCAGCCGAAGACCCCAAATAACATAATGACTACCACAAAATATGATGAACGCTACGTATCATCCACACTTCACAGTTATATATACAGTAACGCCATCAAGAGACTCACCTGTGGCTTAATGGAGAAACAGCGTCGGAGTGTGTGGTCTGTGAGGCGCCCCCTCTAACCGACTGGGCCCCTCGTGTCCGAATCCCAGAACCTCTATGCCTGAACCCTTGATGAAACTGGACTTTCTTCTGCTCGGGACTCCGGAGCTCAACTACATCCCTCTTTCACTTCTTTTTAAGTAATTTCAATCAAGTATTCTGCTTAAATCGATTCCTTCATTTCCTGCCTGGGCTGACTGTTCGTTCTGAACTGATTTAAAAGATAAAGAAAAGTTTGTGATTCGCCAACAGTTCTTCTCCGAATTATTGAGCTATTACCGTTGTTAAAAGATTCTACCCTTCTCCGGAGTTACAAAAAAAATGACTAAATAATAATAGATAGATAAATAAGACCTAATATTCACACAACCTCGAACTTCGACTCCAATTTCACGCAGAATTATATGCACTAGTTTGCAAGTAAATAATAATGATTATCTGTGAATATCATTATTGATTACAAGTATTAAGTAGTAGCTCTAGTTTGCTTCTCCTCCTCTCTTCCTCCCCCACTCCTCCTCCTCATCCCCCTCAATTACTACTGTTTTCAATAATAGCTTATTTACCTCAATCACCCTTCTCCTTTTCTTCCACCTAATCCATCTCCAATTCTTCTGATAGGGGTGGGGGCAGGGGGGAGTTGAACATACATTAATAACTAACCGTTAAAATGTGGTGGCATAAGCATATATCATGTATAATGAATTCAAATATTACGAGTAATGCAATTAACTTATGCATATAGTATTGCAGGCCAATGGTAGTACGTGTACCTAGTCATGGTGAAATACTATATCAAATTAAATTTGTTGATAGAGGGAGCATCCTGAATCTGGAGTTATAGTCATGTAATGGAAGAAGGTTTTGTATTCTATTCCTATGATATATATATATATATATATATATATATATATATATATATATATATATATATATATATATATATATATATATATATATATATATATATATAATTGTCGAGTATTTGATGCGTATTTCTGAGCCGAAAGAGTACCAGCAATAAATCGCCGAGACGAAATCTCCTGTGAACGTAAACAAGGTGGTGGTGTCGTTGCAGCGGCGTGAGGACAACGTTGGAGCATCAGTGGGCTCTTAAGAACCACAAGGTCTTCACAGTCCTAATAATAACAACAACTAGAGCATCAGTGATCGGCTAAGTTCAGTTAGCTGTGTGTATTTAACTGTTGGGAGCATCTTTGGACCATTAACGACTGGGGCATCACGCTCCACAAAATCCCATGAGGCGCTGAAGTGACAAACCTTTTTCAAAATATCGGGACAACTTTCAGGCAGAGAAGTCTTTCAAGCCGCCAAAATGTCCAGTAAACCACAAAAGATGCCCAAGGTGGCTAAGGTGAGTATGGGGAAACTTACAGCGGTAAAATTGCAAATTAAGGCCTTCCTTTCTCTACCAGCCTCCTCCCTAACACTAACAAGCTTGGGGACTTGTTAGAAAAGCAGGATTCTTGGAGGGAAAGACAAAGTTAAATGGACCAAACTTCGCAATTCCAAAAAAAGTCAAGATGTTATAGTTGGCTAAATTGGGTAAAAAAATAATAAATCTTTATAATGCAGCCATGTCAGATGTAAGCATGGAATTCACAGTATCATGTAAAAGCATCGGTGACCATGCCATAAACAGAGAAATTGTGTAGTATGTCTGTAATAGCACTCAGGAGTGTGGTGGATATTCAAGATTTTTCAAGTCCAGCAATGTAATTGTTGTGTCTCCTATGGGGGGAGGCCAGGGAAAGCTAGAATAGGATATTTTAGAAAAATTTGGAATATCAAGCAGTGGGTGGTAGGAGGAGGTGGAGGAAATGCCAACGTATTATAAATAATCACCGAAGAAAATAAGAAATGCTAAAGTAATCATGAAATTTAGCAATAGTTAACTAAACCTAGCCCCTTAACTAATTGAACCTAGCCAGGGGGTTTCTTCCTCCATAGATTCTTCACTCACAGATCAGTTAAAAATCCATTACAGACTTTTAGAGTACTTTAATAGTAGTTATATGTATTAACACATCAGAGGAGTAAGAGGCAAAGCTGTGCAGTGCCATGAGTGGATAGTGTGACTGCATGGATATAAAACTCTAGCAAGTCAAAGTTGCAATCACAGCGGCAATCTTCTATTACAAATGAAGAGTTGGAAATGATGGATGTACTTGTGAATGAATGGGTAAAAAAGAGTACATCTAACTATAATTGAAAAACTGTAAATGCTAGTCCAAGCAAGATATATTTAAGTGTTATGGATATTCAAGTACCTAATTCAAGTATATATCTTATAACAAATAAAAACCAACAGAAATTTACTTTTATTAGTTCCTGCACTTTTTACTTAGGGACATGCATACATCATATAAAGCTATTCCAAGATTCAGTCTGACAGAAAGTAAGCAGTAAATGGAAGTAGCTGGACACAGACTTTGTCAATCTTTTCAAATGGGTGAACATTGCATTAATGCACATTAAAACTTTTGGATATATAGCATTGTAAGAATGCAACCTAAGCATAAAAGTGTGATGTGCATAGGATACAAGGCCTTATTCTTTAGATTAAAGCTCTTTAGATAAGTTTCTTATGATTTTCATCACTTTTACTATTGAAACCATTTTAATGTGTGCTTTTATCCCACAGCTTCCATCAGTTTTCACTTTCCTGCCCAATATTGCTTTATATAAACTTGTTGAGATTAGAAAGGGATGATAGACAAGACATCTTATATCATGACTATTGACTTGCATGTTAAAATAATTGGTAAACAAATGTATAATGACTTTATAAAGTAAATGGTATTATGCTGTTGTGCTAAAGAACTAGAAGAGTTTACTGGAGGGAGTATTTGGATTGAGAGAAGATTTATTTTCCTGTTTATGCCATCCTATTAGAGAACACTTTCAGAAGTTTCATTTATGCTTGAGAAAGACCACTTGGTAGGTTGAAAGATGATGTTGAGTTGCTGACTTGTAGGAAGTTGGCCAGTCGTGTACAAAGTAGCAATGGTTGGAAGCTGCAGATTCCATACTCTATGTTCTATAGCCTTGCCTTCTCACTCCTAATTGCACACCACACTCTACCCTCAACAGGTCAAGGACAAATCTCCAGCTGAGCTGCAGATTACAGCTGAACAGCTGCTGCGTGAAGCTAAGGAACGAGAGTTGGAGATTGTTCCACCACCACCTAGGCAGAAAATATCTGACCCAGAGGAACTGCAGGAATACCGACTCAAGAAGCGCCGTGCCTTTGAAGACAACATACGCAAGAATCGTGGCAACATATCAAATTGGATTAAATATGCCAAGTGGGAGGAGGAACAGCAGGAGATACGTCGTGCTCGGTAGGTGTGTGTGTGTGTGTAATAAAATACAAAAAGATTATTTGCAGGATCTATGCTCTGTCTCTCCTCTTTCAAGAAATTTTATGAAAAGAATCCCATGTTAATTCATATTAAGAAGATAAAGAAAGTCCTAATAAGAATGAAAGAGATACAACCCTTTATTGTGTAAGACTGAGCTTTTTGTATCAACAGGTCAGTGTACGAGCGAGCATTGGATGTGGACCATCGCAACATTACCTTGTGGCTCAAGTATGCTGAGATGGAGATGCGGAGTCGTCAAGTGAGTCTTGGGAGGGAAAAGTAGAGTGGTAATTGCCACTTCTATATGAATGAAATGATCCCTTGCAGAAAGTATATGTTGATAAGAAGCTTGTTTTTAAACTTATAGTACTATAATTTGATTTTTAAATAGGTGACTTTATAAAGCAATATTTGCAGAATGCTAATCATCAATCACTAGAAACATGATGATAATGCCAGATAAAAGTTATCAAATTTGTCACTATATGAGGGTGTATTGATATTACAGCACTGAGTTTGCTTCATCATAAAGGCCTCTTATATTGAAGATATGTGAAGAGAGGTTACTTACTGTAGATTTGAAATTGTTTTGAGATAGTTAGTCTGCTGTAGATATGCATGCCCTGCTCTTTTCCCTTTCACGTTATGAGGAATGTGTTGATAATATACATGCAGAACTTATGAGTGAATTATGAAAGAATTTGGGAGAAAGCAAATTGGTGAAGAAAAGTGAGGAATGAAGATAAGTATGTCTTTGGGCATGAAAATCAATTGTGGAGGATGGGAATTAGTATAATGATCAGGATGATAGCATGATAAAATTATTATTTAAAAGAATAAAAGTAGTTTTCAAGATAGGACCAAAGATGAGGAGATTGGCTAGAAAGGAATGGATATGGCTGGAAGGCAGAGAATTAAGGATATTGTATTAAAGATGTGAAACATGAAAAGAATATGGTGTTCTGTAATAGCATAGGTGTGTATTGTAGCTGAAAATTTATGATGGATGCTGATGTGGTGTAATAGTGGCAGTGTATTTAAGAGTGATGCTACATTTATTAATGGTGTTTAAGTAACTGATGTTGTAGCTAATGGTTAGTCTTTGTGCATCTTTGCAGGTCAATCATGCCCGAAATGTGTGGGATCGAGCAGTCACCATCCTGCCACGGGCTAACCAGTTCTGGTACAAGTATACATACATGGAGGAAATGCTCAAGAACACTGCAGGTGCCAGGCAGGTGAGTGCAGGGACCTTCATCTGCATATCAACATCTCTGTTTAAAAAGTATGCTAGTAAAGGTGATGGACCATTTTAGAAGTATTTGGGATATATCCTTCAATGCAATGCAAGTTGAAATCTTGAACCACCAGTTTCTAAAAATTATTCATGTGAAGAATATTTTTAGAATTGAAAGCAAAGCTGGATGATAACAGGATGAACGTGGTAGTTTTATGCTATCATATCATTAGTGAATATTAGTTGGGTAGCTCAATAGATATTATTGTGAACTGGAATTTCTTCTATCCCTAAATACAGATTTTATTTGTAATTTTTGCATTTGTAGCAAAGTAATTGCAAATTTATGGATTTTTCCATAGAAGTAGGTTTTCAGATACAAATCTATATGTAATTTTCCTAGATGAGCAAACCAATGAGTGACATGACCCACCAGGTAGTGGGTGTGTCACCATTTCTGCCATCCCCTACATCTTTCACCAAGCCATTCATTTAGGAGTGAGCACACACCTAGACAGTATAGCAATGAAGACTCCAGCTTATTAGTGCTTCGTGTATTTTTATTCAGATATAAAATTACCTCAGAAACACTATAAAATTATGTGAAAAGTGAGCACGCCTGAATGGAGTGGCAAGGCCTACAATCTGTCTCACCAGAGCCAAAGGCAGGTTGAGCTATTATTGGTCCTTTCATACTAAGCTCTATTCATCATGTGACGTAGCTGTTGTCACACTATTATGTCTCTCCAGAAGTTATCCAAATTTAACAGGGTCTTATTTTAGACATATCAGTGTGACCACCCTACCCAATGTGCATACTATTTTGTCAGGTACTATATTCAGACACATATGCACATAAACATGCATGGACACAAGCACACATAGACATGACACACATGCACATATTCATGAGCATACATACTGAAGTATGATTCCATTACAGGTGTTTGAACGTTGGATGGAGTGGGAACCAGATGAGCAAGCATGGCTCACATACATCAAGTTTGAGATGCGCTACAAGGAGCTAGACCGTGCCAGACAAATCTATGAGCGCTTTGTCCTAGTACATCCAGAACCAAAGAACTGGATACGCTATGCACGTTTTGAAGAGACTCATGGTTACATCCAGGGTGCGCGACGGGTTTTAGAACGTGCTGTGCAGTTCTTTGGAGATGAACACTTTGATGAAGGTCTGTACATTGCCTTTGCCAAGTTTGAGGAAGGTCAGAGGGAACATGAGAGAGCAAGAGCTGTGTACCGCTATGCCCTGGATCACATGCCCCGAGAACGCTGTCTGGTGCTGTATAATGAATACACACGTCACGAGAAGAAGCATGGTGACCGTTCCTCCATTGATGCCGTCATCACCAGTAAGCGAAAGTTCCAGTATGAGGAAGCAGTGCAGGCCAACCCTCATGACTATGATGCCTGGTTTGACTACGTCCGCATGCTGGAGGCTGATGGTGATGCGGATCTAGTGAGAGAGGTCTATGAACGTGCCATTGCCTGTGTCCCACCAATCAAGGTTAGTGATGTCTTCATCTCATGGCCCTTTCAAATGCACAGCAGGAAGACACTGTTACCAATTCTGTGGTATGGATGGTGATCACAAGTGTAGGTGACATCATAGATGAGGAAACCACTGGCAAAGCATCGAAGTGCCCATTGCTAAAGCACTGGATGGGTGCCTGAAGTACTGATTTTGTAATTCTCATAATAGTGTCACACGACATCCAAAGGTTCATATATTTTTCAATCTTTTTTGCACCAGTTTCTTCTCTCCCCTGTCCTTTTTCATCTTGCATATAGCAATAATTATTGTTCACAAAGCTATATGTTTAGCTTCAACTGTCCGACGATGATTCTTATGCCCCATGTTGTGCTGAACACTCCACTGGCCAAAGTTGCCTACCACAGCTCTGACTGCCCTCTACCTTTTGCATGGTATTTGGCCCAAGTCATATGTTCACCTCCTTGTGCCTACTGCCCACTTTACTTGAACTATTTGATCTGGTACCACTGCTTCTAAGTGAGAGAATTACGGGCAAATCAGAGTGCCGGTCATCTGGAAGGGCCTTTAGTTTCATGATGTTAATGAAAATTGTGAAATAGACCTCTCTTATGTCTGAAGATACTTGAATCCCATTTAAAGAAAATAAACATGTTTTGTATCCCACTTGTTGTGCAAATTTATTTTTAATCTAACAGGAATGAAAATTGGTAGGCAGGGAAATGGATAAGATTTATGAAATAGGAATGTTCTTTCTGTTATTAGTAGTGTAGTGTGACTATAACAAGACCTTTGCATCCACAGGAGAAGAGACATTGGCGTCGATACATTTACCTGTGGATTTACTATGCTGTGTATGAGGAGCTCTCCACTAAGGACATAGAACGTGCCCGCCAAGTGTATCAGATGTGCCTTCGTCTAATTCCTCATAAAGTGTTCACCTTTGCCGAGATGTGGTTGCTCTACAGCAAATTTGAGATCAGACAAAAGGATCTTTCTGCAGCCAGGAAAGCTTTGGTACTACTACACTTACTCTCTATTATTTTTCAATATATTTATCAGTTGTTATTTTATAAATATACCTTTCTATACTTTGATAATGTTATAGTATTCTCAACGATTCCTCTGGAGGAGATAGCCATCCCTCAGTTCTAGGCTACCTTAGCAGATATTCCCACCCCATCCTAGTCTAGTAGTTTTCCATTTTTCTTGCTCTTCAGCTTTTTGCTTGTCTTTATGAACTTGTATTCAAAATTCATCAAGACAATATCTTATTTTTCATTTGGTGAAAGTATTGTGATAGAATAAGGAAGGTTTAAGAACTTTTTTGAGGGTTTGAATTAGGTGGTGGGTTGTTAACCTTTAGTATCATAGGGTTGACAGACCACCCCTGTGATGAGGATATTGTTAAAATATATAAAAAGGACAGATTAACGGTGAAGAATGTGAAAAACAACAAAGTTGAGAAAAAAATTGATTGTATGTACTTTGCTCACTTCCTGAGGGTTTCAACATACAGGGCATCCAGGAAAGGATGTGGAAAAATGTGCAATGCTGTCATCAGCCTATGAATGGATAAAACAATTAGTATAATTTAGAAGGCCAGTAATAGAAAGGGTGGATGATGAGGCAGAGGTGTAGAGAATAGTGCTATTCTGGTATGAAGAGCAGCAAGCATCTACTACAACAGCAATAGAATGGTCAGAAATGAGAGAAGAAGTTACATAAAAAGGAATAGAACCTTCAAGATGGTAGTTAAGAAATAAGCTTTTATGTCAAACTCTTAAAGATGTTTTTCACAGCTTATTCCTCTACAAGGAAAGGCCATGTGTTTATATATATAACTAGGCATTTCAATTATTATTGTATCTATAGGATGTTGTATCTATAGGATGTCCCATTTATTGAAATATAATAATATAAACTCCCTAAATAGGATGTAGTTTATAAGACATCATTGTATGATAGAAAATAATGTACTAAAGAGCTAAGGATGTTGCATCAGTTTATATTTACATATGAATATACAACAAATTCCTATCTATCTTAACGCTAACATGAGTAACTTTTATGTATCTCTCACCTTTAAATCTCTCTCTCTGCATTCCATATAGGGTCAAGCAATTGGCATGTGCCCAAAACACAAGCTGTTCAGAGGCTACATTGACTTAGAGATCAAGCTTCGTGAGTTTGATCGGTGTCGGAAGCTGTATGAGAAGTGGGCAGAGTTTGATCCTGAGAATTGTAAGATGTGGATCCAGTTTGCCACATTGGAGGCAATGCTGAATGACTCTGAGAGGGCACGAGGCATCTATGAGCTGGCCATATGTCAGCCACGGCTGGACATGCCAGAGTACATGTGGAAATCCTACATTGACTTTGAGGTTAGTTTTATCAGATCTTCAACAGTCAGTTTTATGATTTGTCTGTCTCATTAGTGTGTGTGTGTGTGTGTGTGTAATATGTTTGTTATTACCCGTATAACCATAATCTAATTTTTGCTTCAGATAAAATAGCCATCTTTCAGACCAAAATAATTTTTGGAAATTCAAGAATTCATCCAAATGTTTGCTAAATTGGAGTACATTTAGGTAACTGGATGCATGAAATCAACGGCCAGTAAACCCACAGTCGGGAAGAGAATTATGCATTTGTACATGGAAAGTATAATATAATGACACAAGTTTCCTCCATTTCAGGTGGAGCAGGAAGAATGGGAGCGAGTAAAGACATTGTATGAACGGTTGCTGGAACGCACACATCATGTCAAAGTTTGGATAAGCTATGCTCGTTGTCAGCATACTGCACCACCACCAGAGGAAGGGCTGGCACAAGCACGGGCAGTCTTTCAGCGGGCTAACCGTGCCCTTCGCTCATGTCAGGAGAAGGAACAACGACTTATGCTGCTAGAAGCATGGCGTGACTTTGAAGATGAATTTGGAGATGATATCAGCCTGGAGAAGGTCAAGCATTTGCTGCCAAGGAAGGTGACACGGCGGCGACAAGTTGCTGCTGACGATGGTTCAAAAATGCGTTGGGAAGAATATGTTGACTTTGTCTTTCCTGATGATGAGACTGCCAAGCCGTCTCTTCTTTTATTAGCAAAGGCAAAGGAATGGGCAAAACAACAGCGAAAGCAAGAAGAGCCAGAGGAGAGTTATACGCCACCACTTGAGCAGGACAGGTCTTCCACACCACAGCCACATGCAGATCAAGATGAGGCTCAAGAAGGGGAGCAAGAACCTGACCGCGACCTTGACCGTGATGACAGTGATGTGGATGTAGGTTCAAGCAGCGACTCGTCCAGTAGTGATACAGAAGATGAGAGGAAAACCAAGAGAAAAAGAAAAGAAAAATCATGTTCTTCAAGTTCTAGTGAGGAGGAAGAACAAAAAAGCACTAAAGAAAGGAAGAACAGACACAAGAAGCAACAGAAAGAAGACACTCCTTCAGGATCTTCTAGTGAGGAGAGAGATTCCGGTTCAGAACAAAAAAGAAAAAAGGCAAAGGATTTCTTTGCATAATATTGTATAGATATTTGGGGGAATATGGGATGTGGGTAGTAGAAATAGACCTTGAAGTAAGGAAATATAAAATACACTTCCAACAGGATTGTGAGAGAATATCAAGAGTTATAAAGCGTAAATGGACGTGTTTCATGTGCCTGAACACCACACATTTCATTTGTAGTGATTAGTGCTTAGAATTGCTACACAAAGGATATATAAATATATTGATGTACAAAATTGAGTGAGGAATAACTGTTTATATCTTCTCATTCTCCTCTCTTAAGATGTCTCATTAATTTTTGGATAACCATATAAATTATTCTTTGCCTATTCTTATTAGAATAATTACATTGCCTTACTTTTTCAAGCATTAAAATCAATATGGTGAAGACAATTTTGATTCTTTGGAAGTGTGAAGTATTGATAATATATGATGTGGTTGGGAGGTCATTGAATTGAACAAGTGTTGTAAAATGAAGATAATGAAGTAAAGGAGTACAAAAATTTTCAAGAGTGTTTAACTTGCAGTGTATGGTGAAGAACTGAGAAAGGCAAAGCTTGAGTATTGGAGTACATTAAAATGGAAGTGTTTATAGATGAATGTTGAATACAATTTTTTGCTGGAGGCCGTATCGCACTCAAACTATTTGTGTATGCTACAAACAACCATTCTTCCTTGCTCCACATACATTCTCTCTCTCTCTCTCTCTCTCTCTCTCTCTCTCTCTCTCTCTCTCTCTCTCTCTCTGGTAGTCAGTGATGCTCATCTCTTGCTTGCTCTCTCTTAATAACATACTATGATCATTGGACTTGATATTCCATATTGCTCATCGCTATCTATCTACGTTTACATCATGATATTGTCAAAATGCACCATAGTTGATTTCAACTTGGTGCTGCCCACAACAATGTATGATGGACACGTCTGATACTGAGATTGCATCATCAAGTGAACACACCACAGAAAGTAATAGTGCATGTCTATATGTGATTTTAGTGTGTAATTTGATTTAATTGTTGATTGTTTCTTTAGGGTGCTAAAAATGTTGAAAATTGGGGCTATTTTCTGTCCCCGTAAAAAAAGGGGCCCTCTCCTACTTAAAAAAAAAAAAAAAAAAAAATGTTTTACTTCATATTTTCACAAAGTAGACCCAATAAGACCTACAACACCATTTTACTCTCTCTAAAAGCGGGTGTAAGAGGGTGGAAGGATAAAGTGGCCACCCTAAAGTTTGGTACATTTTTATGTGACTTTTTATCCACCGATTTTGTATAAACATATACTAGCTTTAATTATTAAGTTTTCTTGCGAAGTGTACATACCACCTTTTTTTTTTTTTTTTTTATCCAAATTAATCCAGTAAACGAAACATTAACTAGAATTTGGCATGAAAACAATATATTGTACCCTGTAAGTAAAATCTAAATCATAATAGTAATTATTTCTTGTAAGTAAAATAGAAATCATATTACATGACAGATCTGATCCAATAAAGTAAAGCTTAGCTAAAATTTGCCCCCCAAAATGAGCTAATACTCTTATGCCTTTAAGTAGCTACAATCAAGATTATTCTCACATGATACAGGATTTGATCAAGGACAAAAAAATCTAAAATGCAACACATCAGATCGAATTATATTCCTTATTTCACATCAAAAAAGTATTTTTCTTGTGTTATACATTGTGTTGTAGTATTACTTACTAAAAAGGAGTTACTTAAACATTTCTTCATGTGCAATGGCCAGGTGGCCACTTGGACCAATGCTTTTGTGGCCACTTTGCCCGGAATAGCGTAAATCACAACGTGTTTCCCGTACAATGATATACGTCATTGCTGGTTCCTACTTTATCATACAACACCTTAGTTCACACTGGTCTTACACCATTAGAGCAAATTCCTATAACACTAAGTAGCTAGCACGCAAGCGAAAAAAAAAAAAAAAAAATGCCACTTGGAAGTAGAAGTAATCATCCTCCTGCTCCAAAGTCTCAGATGACACTGACATCATTTGCGACTGTTTTCAGGGCGAACACTTCACCTTGGAGTAAACTCAAATGGCCACTTTGAAAATTGAACGCACTGGCCACTTTATCCTTCTCTCCCCTATACTTATCACGGAGGGTCATAATTGGGTCCCATTTGACCAATATCCATGATAAAGTCACTGAGGTAACTTTTTGAAATTCAGATTACGTGCCAAACAATAATTTTTTTTTTTTTTTACCCCATTTTCATCTCCTAGAAGGGTAAATGTTGATTTTACCCCATATATTCTATTGCAAAATTTCTTCTACTCACCAAGACCTACAAAATAAGCCGTTACACGACCTTGTCCATAATCACCCCGGAAAAAATTAACCCAATAAATAAAGAATAGCACCCTCAAGATACATAATTTACAATGAAATCAAATCATACACCAAAATCTTGCAAATTGCGGTATTTATAACATACAGACATGCACTATAATCTGTGTAAACGAAGTAACAGAATTGATACTTAAGGCACCACATTCATTGGAGAAACTGCAAAAAAATATGACAATAGTCAAATCTGTAAAGGCCTGTCCACACGAGTGGCAGTGGCCACTGGGCAGCGCAGTTTTAATACGTCTGACGTGAATGCTGTCCATAAAGCCGAGTTGAAATACAAGTAGTCCGATAATGCCAGTTGCATGTGAAGTACGGTACGATTGGCATTAATTTCTAACTATTTTCGGATCGTCCGCGAATTTACTTACATCACTGCTAATTTCACAATCCAAATCATTTATACATATATGGAAAATAATATTGGTCCTAAAATTTATCCCTATGGCACCCCACTCTGAATTAGAACCGAACTCTGACGCATATCGCTTAACCATGCTTTTATCCATCCTAATATCTTTCCATCTATCCCGCGCGCCCGAACTTTTTTTAAGAGCTTCTGATAGGGTACCTTATCAAATAAATGCTTTACTAAAATATACGCACATGATGTCATAGCTCTCACCATTATCTATTGCCTCATACACTTTACTATAAAAACTCAACAGGTTTGTAAGGCACGACTTACCCTCTGTGAAACGGTTACAATGATGTGAGAAGTGGTAGAAATCTTGATATCGGGGGTAAAATTCATTAACATGCATCTGGCAGGGTCTCAGCCATGGATTCTTTATTCTTAATTTATAATATCCTTGGTCTAGGCTCAAGCCACCGAGCACCGCTAATGATTTTGTTCATCGGCCATTCTGGCAATATTACACTTTACTCGTCATGTGCCCATTAACGGGTAGGTATACACGATGATCAGGCCCGCCAGATTAACGGATTCGTCTTTGACGGTTAAGTGCCACATCTTTTATCGTAGAGCTGTAAAAAATAGAACACGTTTCTATCACGGATGTAATACGAGCACAAATAATTATAGATGCCGGCATACACATTGATGGAAAGGTCACTCAAAAATGAGATCCAACATAGATCAGAAGTGGAGACGTAATACCGAGTGAAATAATTTCCACAGTTACACTCGCTACATAGAGTGCACGTACACGCAGCATGCACCACTCATTTAACCACGCATTTAATGTATACACTTTACATATATTAATCCATATATCGATGTTCATTTGCAAGTGTCGCAACGTAGTTCATTATCCGCTGAAAGTTTCTCAAAAAAGTAAATGTGTCATTCATTATAATTGCTTATCAGTCACGATTCTAAGCAAAGGTGAAAGTTGATGGAAATAGTGTAAAAGCTGGATAGTGAGTACTATGGCTCATGGATTCGATAGTTTTACTGCAAGGGTAAGCCTTAGTGATAGTCGATGAGTAACCTGTAGTTACTTGTAGAATGAGTGTAGGGGAAAATCTCTTTATAAGTGGAGATTGATTTAACTTGTACATCTGTTTTTATTCTTTTATTTTCTTGAGAATGAGATGAGTATACATGGGCTTTGTAATATGATATGAGGGGGTCTATTTTGTAGGAATTTCACGGCACAAGGCTGCACTAACAACTGATTAACTAAATTTCATTATATGAATGACACGTGAGAGCTGAACAGTGAGGCTGTGCCTGGCAACGCATTGTTGTGGCGACGCGGAGTGCGTTGTGGCAGTCATTATTCAGCCACAGAAGGCCAATCACCCACTGCTGTGTCTCGCGTACGGCTCCCACGGGATTCATGTAGTACTTTACATGTTTCCATATCACCATGAGAACATGAAAACGAATAGTGATTTAACATACGTGATGATTCGTGTGTAACACTCAGGCTAATGCTGAGCTCCAGAAAACATTCAAGGCACAAGGGTAATCTTGAAAAATAACCAATCAGATCGGATGAAAATTATCACAAAAGTTATTGAATATCGAACAGTTCGAGATATTGAAAATGATGCTGGAAATGACAACATGGGAGAAAACGTGTCTACATATATAGTGTATGCCGAAATGTCGAGATCAGACTTGAAACAAACGAGGAATTGCTGATGTAAGTAGCTATACGCTTGTCATCACTTCTATTATGTGTCCCAAGGATGTCGACGCAATTCCTGAAGCCAATGCCGTAGTTTACTCTCTCTCTCTCTCTCTCTCTCTCTCTCTCTCTCTCTCTCTCTCTCTCTCTCTCTCTCTCTCTCTCTCTCTCTCTCTCTCTCTCTCTCATAGCGTATCATTACATAATTCATCCACCAGTACAGTACCATTACATAACACAAAGAGTAAACTTACCAGATTCCTTATTGCAGCTATACCTATACGGTCCTGCAGACAGATTCTACATGAAAAGAGAAAACCTGAATTGTTACATGATAGAAACACTTCTAAATATCTAGAAGACAACGTGTTAAGCGAAAATCGCCTGAGAATTTTGATGGTCAAATTCCACTGAGACATTCGCTGTTATAAATAAATATTACTCTTTCAGGACCAAAATGCCGCGGGAAAGGCTGAAAGTACTCGATGATTATATCTGATAACTATTAAATTGCAACATTGGATAGTTTTTTATCAAAATCTAGCACTATGAGATCGTTAAAAGAGTTACAAAATAGTATTATACCTTTAAATATACTATAAATGAATTAAGAATCAAATTGAATATAAGTTGAATATACTAAACCCAATAGATAAAAATAATATCCCATATCCGCGCGATAATATTCTAAATGTAGGAGTCTTATTGATAAAAGAAAGTTGTTTGTTGTTTGTGCTCTTTTCTGTATCCTGATAAGAATGAACGCGTCAGGCATCTCAGGGTTCTGTGAAGGATCGGTCGATGATCTATACATAGCAATAGTAAGGGCAGAATGCCAATACTGCTTTATCGGGATCGGCAAGTACCTAGGCAACGAAGTCCCGACTGAGACGATAACGATTCACACACACACACACACACACACACACACACACACACACACACACACACTGCAAGTATCGTAGAGGCGGTGCAAGTGTCTCACAATAGCAAGAAACCCGACTCATCACATCCCTTTGAACCAAATACAGGATCACCACACACACACACACACACACACACACACACACACACACACACAATTTTATCAAAGAAAATTATAGATAAACTGAACAGACTCAGTAATGAAGTTGTTGGTGCTGGGTCATTCGCAAATTTCAAAAAGATTACATTAATCTATGGCTGTGGATGATAAGTGGAATTACGTTAATATGTTTCGTTCAAAGACTGTTATGTGTATGCCTTACGATTTGGGGCAGCTTTCCTTATTTCCATGTTCGTATGAAGCCATGGAAAATATCACCCGGAAAAAAATCAATTTAAGAAAAGACATCAACTAGCCAGAGGGAAGGAGAGCAAGAGAAGACCCGAATCATCTAGCGCTGAACGAAGAGTTCATCTTTAGAGATGGGTGAGATGGCAGTAGCTAGTGCCTTCAGTTTCAAATATAATAGGGAAAGAAAAAAAATCGCCAGGTATCAGAAATCGCGTGAGCAGTTTAACCTAAAAAAACTGACGTTTTACTATTCATTAAACTTCTTTGACTGAGTGAAGAAGCATTTTTATCCATGATTCGAGGCAGAAATGTCAGGTGCAGGAGCCTAGTGAAATTAAAGTTTAGAAGATATGACGAGAAAAAATGCAATGTTTGCTTTCATGCTAAACACAATCATCACCTCTGTCAGTGAAATATGTCTTGCATAGTTACTCCCACTACTACAACTACTACTACTACTACTACTACTACTACTACTACTACTACTACTTTGCATACCGCTGAGATTAAGCTAATTGGCCGATAATTACATGCTAAAAATCTACTGCTTATTAAAGAAAGAAAAAAAAAAAAAACAGTTACGTTAGCGAGCTTCCATTCGTTAGACATTGCATCATATTGCAGGGATTTATTGACCAATAAGATTAGAGCTGTGACTATTCGGATTTCGCTTCTTTTAGGATGCGTGATGAAATCGTGTCAAACCTGGGATTCGGGAGACTTGGTTGATTTAAGTTTATCAGTACATTTTAACACATGTCACTGAGGTCTCCTGATGTAAATATAGGAGCAAAGGAATTTATCATGCTACTAATTTGCTCCTCGACGTTGACGTAATTTCCGTTTTTGCTCATTATAGGTTCAGTACTTAAGTTAATCACAGTCGTATGTCTGGTTCGCAACATGTAATTTGATGGCTTTTTTTATTTCTTTGCTTTACGTCGTAACTCCAGGATTCTTATGTGATCTTTGTTATTATTGTTAGACTTTACTATCATGGGTATCTCTCTTCGCACGCAGGTGTTCAGCAATTTGTTAATTACACCATTTAGGCTTAACATTTTGAGTAAAACGGTGAATGTTCATAGGGATGCATTCTTGCACAGATTTTTATTCTTAATATTCATCGGTGAAAATTTTCCATTGTGCATAAATATCCTGATATGTAAGTGGCTCCAATCAGCTTGTTTGAGCACTGATTTGAGTCGAACCACTGATTTAGGTTGAGAGAGAGAGAGAGAGAGAGAGAGAGAGAGAGAGAGAGAGAGAGAGAGAGAGAGAGAGAGAGAGAGAGAGAGAGAGAGAGAGAGAGAGAGAAGGGGGGGGGGAGGAGTTTCCTCAGTTCCTGGAAGATGGGTCAATATCCTGGAGATGGTGGTGGTGGTGGTGGTGGTGGCGGCAATAGGTAGTGGTGGTGGTAGTGATAATCGAGTGATGCATCGCCTCAACACAGTATACGCATCTTTCATAGTTTTGCGTTTCTCTCAATTATTCGACTTAGAAGCTTGATTGAAACTTGTTTGTATGTAACTTTTCATGAAAAGTGGTCTCAGCTTAGGGAAGGATTTCTTATGAGGAAAGCTACTAAACTAGTCGTATGTCAGTCTTGTTGATACTCTCACTACCCACCTGGACAGTGGTAGTTATTTGCTTTGCCTAACTTCCTGACGAAGCAATGTGCTAAGTTCTAACTTTTTCATCATGGATTAAAATTGGGCACGAATCTATTAGGATCAAGCATACTCCCAAGTTTCAATATATTGCCTTTCCAGTCTTTCATGAATTGCATGAACGCCAGATTTGACTAAATTCTAGTGATTCTCCATTCAGCCTTTGGTATTAAGATTTATAAAAGGTTACAACAAGTTCTTAATTCTTACTACCTTTTGTCATGTGTATGATAATTTCCTTCTGCCTGCATGGTCCCTATCTAGACTTTGAGCTCTCAGGAACCTCCCAACTTCCAACTGTGTTGTAAGTGCGCGGTGGTTAAGCAAATTAGAAGTGAATTGGAGTCCATTTATAATGTAAGTTGCCACATTAACCATATCTAATGCTAATATTTCTTTGCAGGTCAGAGGCAACTCAATGCGTGATGGTTGCGGGGAGTCATGGCTCGTGTTCTGCTGACATTTCGTTCCATGGCAAGGACCTTTAGATTTCAGAGGTGCCACTACCTACAGCATCGATCCCACAAGTACACCGACAACCGCTTTGTTCACACATGTAGTGCACTAGTGTCCTAGTCCGGCACCTTTCCATCATTAATGTCCGGATCAATTGTGCTTATGTAAAGTTAACAGTGAAGATGCTAATATTGGCATTCTTCATCGCAGCCGCTGATGCCTAAATGAAGCCTCCCCTGGGACCTCCTCCGCACGGCCGTGCCCCGTCCCCTACCTTGAGGACAGGAGATGTGATACAGATGACGGCGGCCTGGCAGGTAATGACACCTTTTAGTGATCGATCCTTTTTATATAATCATCATTATGCTGATATTCTTATCGATGTATTATTATTATTATTATTTTATCATTATCATCATTATTATTACCATTATTATTATTATTATTATTATTATTATTATTATTATTATTATTATTATTATTAACAACTATGACTACTATTACTATCACTATCACTATTACTACGACTACTTTACGGATTTGAAGGACTTAAGATGTAACTGCCGCAATCACTTTTCGATTGCTTCATTATTTACCACAACAAATAATTTCAATGAGTCATGATGTTACATTATTACAGAGTGGATTGGTAACACAACAATCATAGGAAGCATGAATCACCAACAGAAAAAAATATTCTATAGTTACTAAACTTGTGCTTTTCTGTGTAAAACAAAATGCATGAGTTTTTGGTCATATTTTCAGTTAAATTCTGTTATGGATTGGGTTTATTGACTGCCACACCTCATAACGCCACCCTATACTTTCCCTAATGTTATCTACTGACCTAGTGGCGTAATCAGGAGCCTTACCTAATGTATGGCGCAGGGAGCCTCGGGTAGTCCTGCCCGTCTGTAATACAGCCTATGGTGGTTTCCCTCGGGTACACTGTCTCTAAGTACTCCACTCTGTAACACTATTCCTTTGGCCCGTATGTTTTCACGATGCCTTACTAACTGCCAGGAATTCTTCCTTGGGCTTGAAACCGTCTTACCTCCTCCCTCAACGACTCGAAGCCCCGAATGAATGAATGAATGAGTTGGACATTCATTTCTGTGATTTCTAGACAGCTAATTCCTAATCCTGCATTTCTCTATCTCAACAACCATGAAGTAATGGCATCATCTTTATTCCCTGTCGATTACATATAACATAGTCTATCAATATACATATTCTATTTACATCACTTACAGTGTTGACTCGAGACGAATCGAGATACAAAATCTCGGTCTCGATTCCGCAGATAATGATTATGTCTGTGGTAAACATTTCCCCCAACAACAGCAACCACAGCAGTAGTGGCAGCTACTATCCCCCCCCCCTTCTCTCTCTCTCTCTCTCTCTCTCTCTCTCTCTCTCTCTCTCTCTCTCTCTCTCTCTCTCTATCTCTCTCTCTCTCTCTCTCTCTCTCTATCTCTATATATATATCTATCTATATATATATATCATCTATATATACTCACCACAGGTATCAGTTACTTGGCCTGCCGCAGCGGACGATGGGTACAAATTAGGCCTGTCGCGTTAGAAGGGGTGGGGCAAGTGATGAGCACTGATCGCCGTTGGTACGAGCCGCCCACACCTAGGGACTGGCGCCGCCCCAGCGTTACTGAGCTTCGTCTCCAGTCTTCCATGTCTCTTCGGAAGGCTATCTTGGATCGGACTGCTTCCTCCACTCCTGTCAACAAAACCCTGGATCGTACTTCTCTCAGTACGTCTTCCTCTTCCAGCGGGAGGTCCATTATTCCTGAAGTGGACAAAACCTTACTCGAGAGGAATTTCCAGGAATTTGTGACCAGTGAACTACTCGATGACCCGCTTAAAAGACCCGTAAGACCTCCTGCTGGAAGAGATAGTAGGACAGCTATTCTTCGTCGTAATCGGTCGCTTGCAAATCTAAATACCTCATATACCTTAAAGAATTGGCATGGCACGGATATTTTGGAGAGTGTAGCTTCTACCCCATCTCGCCCTCGAAGTTCGTCTATGACTAAATATGCTCCTCTTCCTTCCATTACTTCTACAAAGAGTCCTGAATACCAGCCACCGCCACTTATCAGGAGCAGAACCTTCGATGTAATTGATACCAAAATGAAAAACTTGCCTTCAGTGGATGAGTCCCAAGTGAACCACGGCGAGGAGTCAGAAAAGGAGGATGAGCTGGAGCCTCCGCTTCTGGTTACTGCATGCATTGAAGGAAAGACTCTACCGGAATATTTGTCTCATGCCCGGGATGGTCTTCTTAGATCTCGTCCAGCCACGCGCCACGGGCGATCAGAATTGTTCAAGTCATTTTGGGAGAATTATCCTGTTGGGGTTGCTTGGGCATCAGAAAGAACCACACTTAATCCATTCCACTTTTCTGTAACCAAACACGGTAAAGAATCTCTCTTCTATCCATCCCACAGTGAAGCTGACTTTGACCAATGCTCACTTCCTGATAAGCAAAATGAGAACAGGGCACTGGATCGCGAAATAATTTCTTGTCAAGATTACGAGGAGACAGCAGATGAAGTGCAAGACAGCAGGGACGAAAGAGACCTAACAGATGATTGTAATGATGATCATAGCTGCAATGATCAGGAAAAAAATGATAATGATGATGGTGATGATGACTGTGATGATGATGACTGTGATGATGGTGACGATGATGATGATGATAATGAAATCAATGATGATAACGATGAAGATAGTGATGATGAAGATAGTGATGATGAAGATAGCGATGATGAAGATGATGATGATGATGATGATGGTGATGATGATGGTGATGATGATGGTAGTGATTGTGGTGGTGAAAGAGACAAAGAAAAAAGAAAAGGAAAGAACAAGGAACCAATTTCACAGGCAGAGGAATCTTCGGTGGGCAATGGAGACATCCACATATACTTCATGCTGCCAGATGACTCTCTGCTGGTGGTGCGTACGTCCGCTGACTGGACTCTAGCGGCGCTCCTGGGGGCTGTGGCTGGAATGAGGATGGACGGACGCCGGCTGCAGGTGGTGCTGGACGGGGTGGAGGAGCGAGATCTTAGCACTGGCATCCAGGATCTGGGCATCACTCATAACACCACTGTTTACCTGCTGCATGCTGGGTAATTGTGTGTGTGTGTGTGTGTGTGTGTGTGTGTGTGTGTGTGTGTGTGTGTCTCTGTGTGTGTGTGTGTGTGTGTGTCTGTGTCTGTGTGTGTGTGTGTGTGTGTGTGTGTGTGTGTGTGTGTGTGTGTGTGTGTGTGTGTGTGTATGCACTGTGCACAATGTGTACAATGTATACAAAGCACCTCAACCACACTGATCGCCAACGTCAGGCACCACACAACACCTTAGCGTTTTTTTTTTTTTTTTTCCGTTATTGTACTCGACATTATTCGGAAATACTGGCAAAACAGTCGCATACTTGAAGTCCGAATAGGATTACAAGTACAAGTACTATGGGAATATTAAATCCGAGTAAGAGTAGGAATACAATTACATGATCATGTGTACTTAAATACGAGCATAAGTACATGTACTTGGACCCAAACCTGACACACACACACACACACACAAACTAATCTCTCTCTCTCTCTCTTTCTCTCTCTCTCTCTCTC
>CM035189.1:2979501-3022300 GCA_020233015.1 Callinectes sapidus | reverse complement strand
GTGTGTGTGTGTGTGTGTGTGTGTGTGAGTGTGTGAACAACGTTACTAAGGAAATGAATACTGTAGTTCGTTGTCGTAATATTACGTAAAATATAATGCATGATATAAGGACAATTCCAAGAGAGAGAGAGAGAGAGAGAGAGAGAGAGAGAGAGAGAGAGAGAGAGGAGAGAGAGAGAGAGAGAGAGAGAGAGAGAGAGAGAGAGAGAGAGAGAGAGAGAGAGAGAGAGAATCAGTCATTCACCATGATTAAATTTTTGTCAGATTCAGACATGGCAAAGCTGTTATTTTAATTTCACGACGATAAACATTTAATCTATATAATCAATCATATTCAGGTCTAACTATCCCGTACATATTTTTTTATATACTCCTCTCGTTGAACGAGTATGTTGAGAGCGTGTGAGCACAGAACAGCAGTCTCTACCTATCATAGAATAAGACCATCTTATCAATAATTTAATGATAAACACTTTACATCAACACAGTTATCTGTCTAAGCCTTGTCCCACGTAGTTGCTGAGCTCTATCCATATTTACTCACGATATGAGTAGGCCAATAGTGGAAGAATCTGCTACGGCACAAATGGTCTTCAGTGTTCGCAAAGCCCATATAACAAGACATATGATGGGAAAATCAATATATGATGTAATGGTAGCATAGGGTGACCAGACGTCATGCGTTTTCGGGGACAATCCCCGTTCTCAGTGACTTGTATCCCTGGCTACTGCTTTCCCCGGAAATGTCCCTGGTTTTCACTGAGACTGAAATGAAAGATCCAAAATTTGAATAAAATTTTAGAAAAATGAAAAACGAAAATGTTGACCAAACGACACGTATAAAGTAGTAGCTATATAACTAAGGAAATGATAAGTAGCTTTGCTCATATAGTTTTATTTATTTATTGACAGTATTACGTCTGGGAGTCGTAGGAAATTATCCGTGTAGCCTATGGCTAGGTTTTGAGTGCTCGCGGGCAAATTGTATATGAGTAAGTACGTTAATTAACGTGACTATCATTATGACCTTTTATTTTACTCTTTAGAATGCCAGGAATATGAAGGAGGCCTTAATCTCGAGACGAAGTGACTAGCTGATACATGTCTTTTTTACAGCTGCCTTTATGGATGTTATTGATCTCGGGTACTTTGATCAGAGATTAAAAAAAAAAATAATAATAATAATAATAAATTTTAAAAAATAAAGCGAAACTTGCTGCTTTATGAATGGTAAGGGAAGTGTCTTCATTTCCTTTTTTTTATTTTTTTCCCCTAACAAAAGCACTGCATGTTTTAAAGGTTTTCACGCCTATGAACCGAAAAATATGTCCAGGATTTCGTCTCACAAATCTGGTCACATTAAGGCAGCAGACAATATTTGTGGACCATAGCGTCACAGAAGAGTGTCTGCACACTATAACCTTGCCTTGTCACTAAGATAAACAGTTCCATGACCTTGTTATTCTTACATTGCTATAACATTCAATGTAATTGAGACTCACACGTATGATTATGAAGCTGATTCACACCGTCCTCACTGTTTGGCACCACACTGTTCTGTTAATACTGAACAGGTAATGAACACTGCAAACACTGCCCGAAGCCAGCTGATACACACGTGGGCGAGGGAATGTCAGGGTGGCTGAGGTGTGTTGCCGCCCTCCCACCTGCTGTTGCCTCGCAAGTACTTTCTTAATTATTTCTCGCAATTTTTCCCAAATAAGCATAGATCAACCCTTTCATGATTTGTGCATTGGTGGAGAGAACAAGCAGTGAGAAGCCTTTGAAGCAATGATCAGCTGATTTCGACCTATATTGCAATACAATACCTCCACATGAGTACGATAATTTTCGTTACTAGCGATCATTATACGCTTTAGGGAATATTGCGTATATAACACTAAACAAAATCACAACACACTAACACACATAACGCTTATATGTCTAATACTCCAATCAAAATTAAGTTTACAAACCAAACAATCCAACGCTAACAAGAAAATATTCAACCTCATTGATCGCTAATATAAGACAGCCAACTTCAGTGCCAAACGAACAAAACGCGGTAATATATATATATATATATATATATATATATATATATATATATATATATATATATATATATATATATATATATATATATATATATGTAAAAGCTGCGCGGCGGTGGCAGTAGTAGCAACAAAAGCAGCAACAACAGCACCAGCAGCCATAGTAGTACTGTAGTAGTAGTAGTAGTAGTAGTAGTAGTAGTAGTAGTAGTAGTAGTAGTAGCAGCAGCAGCAGCAGCAGCAGCAGCAGCAGCAGCAGCAGCAATAGTGATGGTATTATTATTATTATAATAATAATAATAATAATTATTATTATTAGTAGTAGTAGTAGTAGTTGTAGTAGTAGTAGTAGTAGTAGTAGTAGTAGTAGTAGTAGTAGTAGTAGTAGTAGAAAAGATGATAATGATGATAAAGAAATTGAGGAGAAAAAGAGGAAAGAAAACGCAAAAGGAGAATTAAGCCGCCTACTTTAAGAGAAAGAGGAAGAGGAATAACATCAATAATAATAATAATAATAATAATAATAATAATAATAATAATAATAATAATAATAATAAGAAGAAGAAGAAGAAGAAGAAGAAGAAGAAGAAAGAAACATTTATTGATGTGGTGGCCATGCTTCCACTCTCACCAGTCTCAGGCCGTCTTTCACTTCACGCTCTAGGCATCACCTACTTTGACTTGTCAACATTCATGTAAGGGCGTCAGGACTGATGGCAAGTGAAGTAATATGGAAGTAGCAGGAAGGGCACACTTCTAGGCTCATATGCCACGTTTTGGATGTGAGGAACCTTTATAAAAAAATAATAACAATAAATAAATAAATAAATAATTGTTTTTTACTTGAACTGTAATATGGGACAAAATTCTGAATATCTTGGAAAATTTCGGAAATACACCAATTTACAAAGAAATGGAAGGAAAGAAAGAGACAGACAAAGGGTAAGGTGAAGTGGAATTAGAGAGAGACAGCCTTTGATCTATGGAGAGGTGGCAATGGTTGGGAGTCCCTGCCATGCCCACAGCCACACCAAATTGGCCAGTTGAGTGACCTGTCTATAGCTACCAGATGTAACAGGTGTTGTCCCCAACATAAAAGCCTGCATCACTTGTCTCATCTGTGTCTTTCAGGACAACCCTCACGCCTTTGATACTCTCACAGGTTCCTGCCTAGGCTCATTATGACCTCCGGGCTCCAAGGGATCGTCACAGCCTAACAACACCAAGACCAAAAGAAGAAAATAAGAAGAGGAGAAAAAGATAATATGTAGTAGCCGTAAGTTTATACATAGCTACACTAAATATGGGATATGAGTATTGAGCCGTGACCCCGTTGTACTGCCCAGTGTGTGATGTATGAGTGCGCATATACTTACCATTCAGCCCCTCTGCACTGCCACTATCAAGTAAAAACTCATTAAGGGTAGTAATATAGCACCCCATTAGTCATATCTTTGAGTGCAGGTGTGATGAGACAGTACAATACATACTACCTCTTACAAAGCCCCACCACCCACAACTCTACTTCTTCTCCTAGAACTAGCTTGCAGCCTGACCATCCACATCTCTAGGAACAAAGCCCACAACCACTATAAATTTACTTTATTTTGTCAAGTTTGAAGGCATGATGAAAATGCAGCTCTAAATTTTCATTTATTTAATCCTGTTTGTTCTAACACGTGCCACTGTAACTTTTACAAGTATGCAGTTTTAAAGATGCTAGGAGTATTTTCATGGTTAAAAGATTAAAAGTTAAAGGTTTGCTAATGTGTGACAGTGATGAAAAAGGGAAAATATATATGTTAACTAGCTGTCATGTGTATGTCCTCTTCATCTAAATGATGTAAGTCAACCTAGGAAGACCTGTTGGCAGACTCAACATCCCCACCCTTTAATTGCTGAGGCAGTAACAGTTGACAAGACTTCAGGCAAGTTTCAAATCTTGAACCTAAGTTGGGCTCAAATGCACAATCACAACACCTATAAATGCTTCCACTATGCCAGGCAGATGTTACATACCATGACAATATGTATAGTACCAGTGCCACATGTCCTCTGTTGGAAAGGAAAGGAAAATTTAACAATTTGGGGATACACTCTAAATGAATTGTATTTTGGTGGCCACTCTGCATATATATATATATATATATATATATATATATATATATATATATATATATATATATATATATATATATATATATATATATATATATATATATAAAATATGATTTCAGTATATCCATTCACACTACAATATCAGACATAGAGCATTGCAGTTTATATTGCAAGCTTTTTCAACCTTGCCTTAAATCTTGATTGTTCAACTCTGACCTACAGAAAAAATTTTAATAAGTAAAGAATGAATGAACACAGTATCATGCTATGCACAAACTAGTTTACAGAACAACACTGAAAAACATTATTTATAATGTTGTGACATGGATAAGGTGAAAATACACAAATTTGAGATTCACAAGAGTCCTCCATCACCCTTTTAAATATATACTTAACTAAATCTATCCTTAAATTCCAATCACAGACAGTACACAATTTTTAAATATATATGTAATAAATGGATTTCTGAAAAGATTTTTTATTTGTCATTTATTAGCAGGTATTTTTGCATGTGTGTGTCTGTTTTACTTCCTTCATGGATTATTTGTATGAAAAAGTACATCAAACCCTAACAACAATTTGTAGTTGGGGTTTACAGTCTGAAAGTGAAGATAGGAAGAAAACATTTTCGGTAGTGAATTTCATACCCCTTTAGCTACCTTCTTACACACTTCCAGCATCACTACATCACTGATTAAAGGACTGGATACATAGTTAGGTGTTGTCACATTGTTTGGTGTGCTTTGTTTACATAAAATAGCAACTCTTTCAGCACAATTTTTGCTATCATGCATTATGGAACTATTAATGTGATTGTCATTACAGATACTGTACTTTATTTAACTTGTACAATAAAATATATCATGTACATATTAATAATGCTTTAATAAGGATATATTTGTGACACTTTCTTAAAACTTTTTAAATATAAGTTATTCTCTGTTCTGTTTTTGTTGAGAACAATGACAGATTGTTGCTAATACTGTTGTTAAAAAACCAACTTGGGAAAAGTTCCTATATGAGGTTACTGAAAATAGACATTTTCAAAATACAAAGGATTTTCTCTATCAAGAATAGACTGAAATTGATGTAATTGTTCACTTTTTGATGATGAAATCATATGTGACTTTTCAGCTGCAGAAACATGACATATTGCCTGTATATTTTTCATTATTATATTTAGTACTTCTATTCTAGATTTTGTGTGATTAAACTTTTAATTATGATCTATTGTAACTTGTTAGATTTCACAGTAATGAGATCTGAAATGCTCTACAAAACATTAATTTGTTGAGAAAAAGAAAATGGAATTAAGCAATATGTTCCTAATGCAAGAGATATGTATAAAATTTTAGTTGATGTAATGAATATGCTCCATAAACTATTTCTGCCCAATGCTTTTTCATACAGACTATATGGAAGTAAAACTCTGACCCTTATCTACAAAAACACAATCATATAATTAAATAGAATAAAAATATAAAATATTTCTTTTTAACTAAAAGTACAATTCATAAATTTAACAGATACTTCTTTTATGATTTCCAGAATTCATCCGATTTATTGTCAATGTCATGATCACTGGCAATAATCTTAGTTCTCATTATGTTGCTCCTGCTCACCATTAGTTTTTTTCATTATATTGCATATTTTTATATATTATGCAATACATAAGTATATGTTCATGTAAACAAGAACAGTGACCTTGTCCACTGGAAAAAGTTGAAGAGCATTAACATTTTTTTTAAAGTTCTCTAATGCATGATTTTTTTTACAAACATAATATACCACTGACCCCAAATACAATATGTACAATATGAAGGAGTATGACATACAGCATACTCTTTTCATGTCACTTAAGACACCAATAATATCTAAAGAGCATTCAAATCATGCTGTCAACCATTCAAGGCTACTTTTCTTGTGTATGACACAACATACTATCTAATACATGACCATCTAATTGAGGATCTTCAACAAGGGTAAATTTGCACAAGTACACTGGTTTGTTAGGGTCCTCCAGGCAGGATCCCAACTCCTGTTGATTCTTGAGACAGGTAGTTGAGTGCACCAATATCTCCAATGTCAGGTTTCCAGACACCTCCTTGAGAGAGAGAGAGAGAGAGAGAGAGAGAGAGAGAGAGAGAGAGAGAGAGAGAGAGAGAGAGAGAGAGAGAGAGAGAGAGAGAGAGAGAGAGAGAAAATAAATAATAATAATAATAAATAAATAAATAATTACAAGTTTTATTTTATGTCCTTTGGTTAATCAATTGTACTATATTTTGTTAACCTCAAATTGAACGGAGCTGAGTCTTATAACTAAACAGCTAATTCCTATTATCAATATAAAAAAATACATTTGAGAGTCTTTATAAAGTGCATTGTTTTCAATGCTGTTGTATAATTAAGGCACTCAGAAGAGAAAAGGCAAACTCATCCTCAAAGGGAAATGGGATTTTTGCACCACTACAATTCCACTCCTTTCCTGTTATCTGATGATGATGTCAATAAGGCAAGTCAAATATAATATTTCCAGCTCCCTTATGGCTTGTTGGTTGTGAATTGCAAGATAAGGAAAGAAGAACCCTCCTCCCCACCACGGCTGCCATCCTGAAGCTCAGTGAGCCAATCAGCAGCCCTGCCTGGTGTTCATGGGACTGCTTTCAAGGCAAAATGTTTATTGTGGGTTTCCTCATGTCCAATGCTTAGTCTATCCAGAAAGTTTGTAAAGAACAATAGCATTGATCCTCATTTTGGTACATTACCTTTCCTCTAATGACCACTTCTTGATATTATACTGCATAAGATGAGGGCTTTTTATATGTAGTTTCTCCATTCCAGAAAGTTTGTAAACAACAAAAGTGACAGCATTGATCCTTATTTTGGTACATTACCTTTCCTCTAATGGCCATTTCTTGATATTATACTGCATAAGATGAGCACTTTTTATATGTAGTTTCTACATTCCAGTATGCATCAAGCCATTAAAACAGTCTTTCCTTACTGTACCAATAATAAATGACAACCTCAAATTCTATTTAAAAATACTTTCCATTAGTAATTGACAGAAGATAATTGTGGGTATACAGTGTGTTTTAACAAAACATACTTTTGGCAATTTCATCTTTCTGTTTCTTGATGCCTCGGTTGTAAGTGTATAATTTGTGACCACATGTTTATGCACAAAATCATGTTATCCAAAAATAGTATTCATTAGTAAGTAAAACATATGATGCAATAAATTCAGATGAGAGATAAGAATATACACACAGATGATGTATGCTGTGCTATGTACCTATGCATTGTGACAACATATAGGACATTAAATAAAGATAAAAAAATTTAAAAAGCTATCATAACATTTAAATTCACTAGAATTAGTGCAAGGTGTAAATGGATTTATTTTTCAGTGATACCTTATTACAGCTTCCTAGTTTCAACATTTATTCAAACTTCCAGGGCAACTTTTCTATAAATAGGCAATAGGGAATGAAATGAATGATTAACCTACATATAGCAGAATCCCACTTAACCAAGCTAAAGGTAATCAAAAATATCACAGCCAAAATTTTTAATTCACCTTATTTTACCTATATCTCTATATCAGTCTAATGTACTCCTTGGAAGGAGATAGTTGATACATGGTAATACACATTACGTATCACACTTATTCATTTTCTCCAAGTCACTACACAAAGAAATGATTCTCAACACTCATACTGATTGAGGATCAGTCATGCAGCAATTCAACTCCTAAGATAAAATACAGAGGCAAGAGAACACAAAGATATGATAATGAGCTGGATGAACAAAGTGAATAGAATAAAGTGAAGCAGGATACATGACAAGAAAAGCAATGAGCTAAAACTAATATTTGATGCTGAAGCAGCAAACAGAACAATCTTTTAAGTGTACCCTAATTACTATAATTTTTTTCAGTTCCACAAAGTACATAGTGTTTCAACATGCCATTTGAGTACATGTTATTCTATTTCGTTTTGTTTTACCACTTTGTGTAATGACATGATTTTAATAAGCTCTCAAAAAAATAATATAAAACTTAGGAAAAATATGGAAAATGAAGATCACCTACCTCCATATCAGCATGAAGAATCTCCTTCACTCCACTCGTGTAAATATCACTTGAATTACGGTCAAATGACTGAATGGCAAAGGCAGCTAAATCCCTCACTAAGGATTGAGGGAGACTATTGCTGGATGGGGAACCTAGAATAGCCCGACGGCCTCTCACACGTCGCCTTTCATCAGAATCATCTTCATCAGTGTCATCACGGTGTGTATTGGTCCGGCCAGAAGGATCATAGAAACGCTGGAGACAAAAAAAATTAACAATCCCATTTTACCAGCATGGATTTTCACAAGATTTGTGGTACATAATTCTAACCATTTACTCAAGGAAATAAAACATTAGTAATGCACTGGCCAACCAAGTGAATTACAAGAGCTGTTTTAAATTCAATATCACCAAATACGTACATATTAGTAAATAGGGTAGCAATAAGAATTCTAATTGCAATACAGAAAATATAGGGGTAAGAGGAAAAAAGGGTGTCAGTGTGAAAAATAAGGAGACCTCAGACGATAAGTGCAGTTCTTATTTTTGGCAGAACAAAAAAGTTGGATATATTGGCTGCTGAAGCCCCAATAATATTTACTTCATCTGAGTCATCTTCCTTCGATTCGCGGCTCCTGCTGCCACTACTGCGTCGAGATGGGTCGTAGAAACGCTTCAGGGGGTAAGAGAGGTACAAGGGGCCATTAGCATTTTTCTTACTCTGGCCACAAGTTGGATCAAGGCTTTCTAAACATATGACAGACATAAAGATGACTAATAAGAGGAACCACAAAGATTGCTATGAGGGCAAAGTTACATGAAGAAAAGTCATGACAGATGGAAATTACAGTGGAGGTGAGGACTGGGAAATAGGTAAAGACTAAGCTCTGAAGACGCAAATGCCAGAGCTCTGTTTGTCCACTTGCTTGGTTTTGTGCATAACATGAAAAAGGAAAATATTGGTACAATTCAAGCACAAGTTTCACATCATGCTTGGTGGGGGAAAAAAAGAGAGAAAAAAAAGGCAGACACATGCACACACCTGTTTACCAACCTCCAACTCCAGAACTAGTTCAACAACACTAGATATAACTAGGCTACACCTAAGACAGCCCACTTCTAGCTATAGTGCTTAAACCAAGACAAAACAGATGGATAGAGAAGAAAATAAACCTTAGGTCTTGGAGGCTGGGAGTAACATTAATGCAGAGACATGTGTGGTTTACAAATTAGTACTCACTTCATTGCTTTCCTCACTCTCATCACTGGTGCGGACCACAAAGTGACTCCTAAACACTGGTCTGGCATGGGCTGATGGATGAACTTTAGGATAGAGCACCTCCACAGACTCATCTCCTTCAAAGAAGTCATCCTTTTCAGCACATCGGAGATGGGAGATATCATCCTTCTTAAGCCAAGGCTGAGAGAACACATGTGCCTCACAAACCTGCAACAAGAAAGTTACCCTTATTACTATATTGTGAATTCTCAAAAGAAATTATGGAAGACTTACAATCAATATTCAATAATACCATTATACAAGTCTCTAAATAGATGTCTAAGCTTACCACATGATCTTCACCAATGTCAGGTGCACAGCGTGCTTTATTGATGCGACGTTTATACTTTGGACACACTGTCTCGAGCAACTCCACCACCAGCTGATAACTGATGCCAGATGAAATCTGAAAAAAAAAAATATATATATATAAATAACATTAGACACCACTCATCTTAAATTTTGCACAACCTGAATTTTTCAATCCTTGAGTTTGGGACTTCGTCCTAAATTCCTGCCATCCCAAGCAACATATATCATCATCACAAGTTTTATGGTGCTTTGACAAGTATTGGTTGTGTTTACCTACCATTGGCATCACATGTGCTGCTTCAAGACTTAAATGACATCTCCAGGGCGATCTTCTATATCTACAACAGTGGCAATGTCATACTCACTGATTGATACACATTTACACCATCCGAAGCAGTGAATCTATAGCGCCCACTACACTCTGTCATGTGTTGATATCACCACACCATCTTTCATTTCTGCCTTGACCCATGAAGAACCCTCTTTCACCAATGTTTCACTATAGCAATATTGACAAAGTGCCAACATTCCACCATTACCATTAAGTCTAGCTTTCTGGATATTAAAATTACGAAAGAAATTCTGTGATGTGCTGTTCTGGAACTCCAACCTCTGGTGCAGTGTTTAGTGGCATTGGTAAATAAAACAGTGCATGAAAGATAAAACATTGATAGATGGACCTAATAATAAAAGAAAACAACAAAAAGTGTTAACTGTACAAAAAATATCATGCAATGTGGCATTGGCAATTAAGTAAGGAACATGAGACAAGACTACAGTTGCCAGACATTGATTATCATTGGTACATATAAACAGTATATATGTACTGATGATAATCAATGTCAGCAACTGCACTTATCAACACAGCTGACTTAGCAAGTATGTGACAGTGTCTGTGTGTGAGAGTGTGTGTGTATTTACCTAGTTGTATTTTACAGGGTTCGACCAGGGCTCATAGTGTCCTGTCTCCATATCTCCATATATCCAACATTTCCTTGAATTTATGTATGTTGATTGCTGTAACAACCTCTTCCTTTAATCTGTTCCAAATATCCACAGTTCTTGTGGAAAACTGTACTTTTTAATGTCCTTTTAAACACCGACTCTTCTTGACCTTCTTTCAGTGTCCTCTCCTCTGTCAAGTTTCTTCATTCATCAACACCAGGTCCTGCTTGACCAGCTTTTTAATGCCATTTACTAACTTGTGTAGAGATCTCCTCTCTCCCTTCTATCTTGCACTGTGTGTGTGTGTGTGTGTGTGTGTGTGTGTGTGTGTGTGTGTGTGTATAGGAGGTAGAAAATCTGCCGCAAAAACTTGAAAGCCTTCATTTACATAACATTTTGGGATGATTCTGATTCCATCTTTAGACACTGCAATTATAATTCACAATGAGTGCGGATACTGGTTATAAACAGACATTGGCATGTGTCAGCAGCGAAACCCTACAGATCCACTAATTCACTAAAAACTCTTTCTTTAGAAATTTAATTTCTTTACTTCCCTGGCAAATTATTAAAACAAGAATAGGTAATAACCTCAAATACTGTGAGGTAAACTGAAGTCTGGCTAAACGTAACAAAAAAGATATTACATACCTGTTTGCGAGCCTTCATGACTTTGTGGAAGATAAATAGACTGTCTTCATCAGATCGCAAGTCATACTCATTTGCAATTAGATGTCCTAACTTCTTGAGACTCTCATCATCCACACTGACATCCATCCAGACTCCTCCTTGGCCACCTAAGAATTGCACAAGAAAAAACAAATGTAAGGCTTATCTGTATATGAAAGATTATACGAATGAGAGGATATGACAATGGAATTGGAATTAGTATCCATATGGCTTTCTACATTCAAATCATGATTCCTTCAACCAAACTCTTTACTCTTATTAAATGTAAAAGCATTTTTTATCTTCCTCTCACCGCCTTTCATATATTACACCTCATTTCCTCCATAGCTCACATTTATTTTGCTCTGCCCCTTATCTTTAGCTTTCTTCTCATACAACTTTAGTTCTCCTTATATCATTCCTCTTCCAAGTACTTCATCAACTCTCTCCTATACTCTTTTGTTTCACCTTTTATATTCTTATCTTCTCTCTTTTCCATATTTCTTGTGTGCTCTATAGCATTTTTCCAGTGATTTCTTGTATGCACCTTTCTTTCTCCTGATTGTTTCCTTAACCTCTACTTTCCATTTTTCCTTAATTTTGTTAGTCATCACCACTATTCTATTTATTATATCTAAAAGTACATTTCAGAATTTAAAAAGTTTCCTCAGCATTTACATATATATTTCCATTCATCAATCAATGCTAGTTATTTGAGTTATTCTTTGTTACATCCTAGACCCCTCTTTTATTCCTTCATCTCTGAATCTTTCAAAATTATGCTGCCTCTCTCTCCATCCACCTCACAGTTCATTAGTATAACATATTGGTAAGATCCTCAAATGTGCCTCACATAACTTTTTCATATACAGTGAATAACACTCTTTGCATTACATACCATTAATTGGCTGGCTAGGAGCACCTGAACGAGACAAGTCACCTGTAAATATGGAATTTTTGTTACTACTCAGTATTTGTACTACATAATATTATATGCAGTTTTCACACACACAGGCATGCATGCATGTAAGTACACACACACACACAAACACAAACACAAACACAAACACACACACACACACACAAACACACACACACACAACTGAAAAGAAGAGCAGAAATAAAGGAAAGTTGATAAAATGTCTGATATAGGTAAGTGAAGATATGAAGTGAACAAAAATGATCATATCACAGAGCAAGCAAAAATTAAATAACAATACAACAGCAGAAAAGCTAGATTGCAGTGTTTGTGTTCAGCTCTTATGTGAAGCTCAAGGTACAGGATCATCAGCTGTGTATATAAAGCTTTGACAGAAAAAGTTAAGACAATACTTTGCTAAAAGTGATTTAAACAAAAGGATGTGCATACAAAAAACAGCTTAGGATAGAAAGAGTATAAATCATGACTGAATAATGACACAATAGGTTTGACAACAAATAAGTAATGGTTTAGACATATCTGATATGGTGATGATGAAACAACTTAAAATGATTCAGAGAGAATTCAGTTTAAAAAATAATCGTGAGTATACTAAAGAAAAGCAGCAGAGATTCTAGAAGTGCAACAGCATTTCAATGCAATGATCATGGAGAAAAATTATCAGCAAAAGAAAAAGGAGCAGCAGTGCATGTTAATAAATTTGCCCAATTTGTTTCTTGTTTCATGATATTAAAGTTTAATTTACATCTAATATAGTAGTTAGTAGGTTCATTCAATTTGAAAACATTCTTTAGCACACACAGCACACCACTGGTCTTTTTAGACATACCAAGAGGTAGGTGCATTAGAGATGTCAATCAATAAATCTTGGTTCATCCCAGAAAATGGCTAATTAAAGACGATTCTAGAACCAAAGATCCCAAAGTAATGATGGTTAACCTGTATCTGGTATTTACTAGGTATTACGTCAAAATTTCACTTTTACTATCGAATCAATCAAGTAAAGAACATCTTCAAGTTTCTACCTATAAATTGAACATCTTTTAAAAGTTGATAACTATTATACTTTCTTCAAAGATGTCAAGCATATAACTTGCCTCTAATCTTCCTTGAATAATAGTCATTCATCTCATCACAGTAGAGCCTGACAAGCTGCATAGTGCTACCAGAATGCTGTGGAGCCATTACTTCTGCCTGGCAAACCTCCATCTCTTCTGAGTAATCCACAGGGCAGCGATTTGGGGAAGCCACAAACTGGTATTTCTTGCAATGGGTTTCAGCCAATTCGATCTCAAGATGATATGTGACTCCCTGAGTTGATGGCTGTCAACAGAATAAAAATGTATAGTATTTTTTTATGCTAAAATTGTTGTAGGATGCTTAATGATTAAAATTACCACAAATAACATCTTTTCATGCATAAAAATAAGCCATTTCTAGAAATAAATAAAAGTTTTACTTGTGAAAGGGATGAGACCACCCTATTGAGAGTATATAGTTCATCTTCATCTTCTCTCAAGTTGAACTGATCAACAACAAAGACTGCAGCATTAAGGACAGCTGAGTCATTGGTGGCCACAGTCTGGTACCCAGCACTGGTGTCCTCAGCAACATTCAGGAATGGATGGTCCATGACATCAGAAGGACTGAGAGTCGGCATAAATTTCTGGAAAAGATATCATCAAATATGCCTTTACTATAGTGTAAGAGACTCATCCAGTCAAACCTGTAAGCAAATCAAAGCACAATATATCTGCACAGTAAAGTGATGATTGTAGTGGCAGCTCATGTATAGGCACTGCAGGACTACAACAACCCGCTATTTCAGCTTGATATAAATATCATTCAATATAGTAAGTTTACTTTTTCTTCAATTCTTTCTTTTTACTTGCACATTACATGAGCCTTCAGTTTATGTCAATAGGCAACCCCTAGCCTGTCAAAAAAAAAAAAAAAAAAAAAAAAAAAAATCCTATTATAGAACTGTAGGATTCCTAGTTCCAGCGACATGGTGTTTGGGTGTTGTGTGTATGTGCAAGGGAGGAAGGGGTGTGCATAAGGGAGAGAGAGAGCACTGTCACTCTGTCAGTGTCGAGTCACCAATACTGGTTGGTATGTTGATGTGTATATATATATGTATATATATGTATATATATAGGTATATATATATATATATATATATATATATATATATATATATATATATATATATATATATATATATATATATATATATATATATATATATATAGTGTGTTCACGTATGTTTGTGTAACTGTTTTTGTTTGGGTGGCACAAAGGAATTCATGTGTGATATCTGTTGGCCACTCAGTAAAATATCGCCTATAAGTGAAAAAATAAAATAAATTTTTTTGGAATTTGAACCACACGTAAATTAAAAAAGCGTGTAAAAGAGGTAACTGTATACCTATCCTTGAATAATATGATCAGTTGACAAAATATTCCATTAAATGTACATAACTATGTATTATGTAAACATTACATTTAAAGGCCTTGGCAAAAAAAAAGGAAAAATCTTTGGGCCTTCATCCCTCACAAGCATGTAAAATTTTTGTTAACAAAATAAAAAAATTCTTCCCTTAAGTTATGTTTTTTATTAAGCAATTTGAAGAAAATGGGATTGCATAGGTGATATAGCTGAATGAACAAGACTGTGAAGAGCATATTTTCTTTTCATATTTTCCTTTTCCTTTAACACAAAATTAAAATAATGGCTTATAATTTTTTGAAGCAGCACTCCCACTAATCTTAGCCACAAGCCACCACTGGATGATTATTAAAAAGATAGGCAAACTAAGAGATACAATAAGATGCCAATTTTCACTGTTTTTTCCCTATCTGTTACAAACAAACCTGTGACATTTAATGATTTAATTTTGTATATGTACAGTACATTTGTTTTTAAAACACCCAGTCTTTGAAGAGATTCCAGAAAACAGAAAGAAAAATTGAGAAAATAGATAAGGCTTACCTTACGCAAGTAATCATCCAGGTCATCACATCTAATGCTGAGAACTCTGAAGGAATGACTCTGGAGTGATGGCTGCTCATACACATCTGCCACACACATCTGGAAATACACATATACCTACAGATTTGTACTACAGTAACTTTTAGCAGTACACAATTACTCTTACAACAGACACATCTAAAATCCACAAATGCAGTCACCTTATAAAACACAACAAATAAACCACATCAGACAGCTATCCCTCCTCACCTCATGATCCTCAGTAGGGTCAAGAGGACAATGCTCCCCAGTGGATGGATCACCCTTCCTGCATTGGGTCTCCCCGAGCTCCACAACAATGTGATGCCGTCTTCCACTCTGTCCGTGAATCTGTCATCATGAAGAGACAGCAAATTGATAAAACGTATTTAAATATAATCTTTGAAAGCCATATGAATATTTGTTGTTCATGATCAACTAAATTAGTTTCTGAATCCATAAACAATATCAGGAATAGAGTATTAATATTTACACATATGAATTGAAAAACTTTCATTAAGGGAACAATCACATACGAGTTCTTAAAGCATTGTGTAAAATCAACAAAAATCAGTACAGTGCAATTTAAGAGCTAATAATCAAATTTGTGAACTGAGGTTCGATTGCATGTATAAGCAAGCAGGATATATGACTTTATAATAACCTCTCATTTTAAGTAAGAAAAGCTGCTATTTGATATTCAAGTTACCACATTCTTTTTGTATATAACAAAAGCAAGTGTCTTACCTGTGAAGAAGCTTCATGAACCTGCACCAGCTTATAATATTCTTGGTCATCTTCACGGCGATTGTACTCATCAACTATGAACCTCACAGCTCCCATTGAGTTCTCATCCACACTTAATTGGCTCTCACTCCCAAGCAATATGGGAGTTTGTGGACCTGCTGTTGCTAAACTACCTCCAAAGCTGACTGGTACAATGAACTCATCATGGCTTGAGGATGGGTAGCTGTCTCTATCATAGCATCTGGAGATGAGTAAATAAAGTAATAATAGTTAAGTGCCAAGCTTTAAAATTTGGTGGTAAATACATTGTCAAATGCCATTTTTATTTATTATCAACATCATCAACAATAATGATAATCTCCTAATTAAATAAACACCATGGAAGCTTACATAAGGAAAATATTTTGTCATCTAATAATAAAATGCCTGAAATTTCAATAAAGTATAGCATGATGAAAGTATATAGAAAATTTAGAGTAGATGAAACTAAGGATATGGTATATTGTGATAAGTGACCTTAGAAATGACAAACAAATAGCAGCTGCATTGCCACACATTAGCAACAAAAAGGCAAAATGGATCAAGATTCTAAATAATAAGACAAAATACAGAAAGTTCTGTGACTTTTCTTAACCCTTAACTGACAGGCTACTCAATGTGTTTTCTGTCTTCATTTCCAGGTAAAATACATAGTACATCTTAAATATGGAAGAGAACCATTTTAGTTGCATAAATCTTTCTCCTCTTTTGATATTGAATGCACTGATATGTTTGTTAGCACACAATGACATCTGAGAGTCAAGTTATTGTATAAGAAATTTTATGTAGCTAAGACATGATGCAAGGCTTCAGGTGGAATGATACCACCAGCTTGTTTACTAAAGACATACACACACACACTTAAATAAATAAATAAATAAATAAATAAATATATAAATAAATAAATATATACATATATAAAAAGCTAGCTAGCTAGATAAATAGATAGATAGACATATATATATATATATATATATATATATATATATATATATATATATATATATATATATATGTGTGTGTGTGTGTGAGAGAGAGAGAGAGAGAGAGAGAGAGAGAGAGAGAGAGAGAGAGAGAGAGAGAGAGAGAGAGAGAGAGAGAGACACTCAAGGGTGTATAGCTGAACAAGAGGTGCTCTAATGACTTTAGTGTGTGGAAAAAATTGAAAAGAACTGAAAATAAATGGAGGTGGTGTGAGAAGTGTAAGGCTTGAGAAAGGCAGTAAATGGGATAAATGACAAATTTAAAGGGAGCAGAGAATAATACTGAGGCTTGACTAGGTCTAGTAACAAGATACAAAGTTACAAAAAAAAAAAAATCACATATACATATGAGGCTTCCTGCATGAGATGAGGTTGACAGACCAGTACAGGTTAAAATGTTTTTCATAGACTTATTCATTTCAAAATTTCTTTCACACAATGGTGTTGGATGAAACCCATTTACCTCACTGTAAATGTGACTTAGTCACAACAAAAAGAAATGGCTTAAATGACTGGAATATTCTCCAAGCTGAATCAACATCAGGAGTGGCATCCAGTTTCAGTGTCTCTAGATGCACAGCCAGACTAATAATGTTCAGGCACTTCTCTTCTGTAGCTCTGCCAATCACAGAACAATAATCTACATGCAATGCACCACACTGCCACAAGCTTGCCGCACCATTGTTTCATTGCACCTTGTGTGTGAAGAAGTTCATAAGACTCCAAATTCCAACCATAATTTTTTTTCTAATGGCTTGTAAACCTATTCTGTTGCAGGATGCCTCATATATGGTACAAACATAAGATTGAGACCTTACTTTGCACTTATAAGGTCTCTGGCTGGTATCCAAGGTTGGTCAATGACATGCAGGTCACATATTTTTGTTTCTTCAGTTGGATCTTGGTGACAGAAAGTCCTGTTCACATCAACACCAGTGAGAGTCTTTTTACAAAGACTCTCTGCGATTTCCATTGAGAGGAAATATCTTACTCCTGCTACAACCTATACCAAATGATAAAACAATGCATGAATGAAATTTCAGTAAATAACCTTGAAGAAATACAAATATCTCAAAGTATTGTAGTTTTCTTCTTTTGTATATATTACTAGTTCAATTTGAATTTAACAATATAGAAGAAGTCCATGGCATTGTGATGAATAAACAATGTATTTAATTATGCTGTAGTAATACAGTTGACTATAAAAAAATACAGCAATCTCGGGACTTGAAGATGACCAGCTTTTTTTTTAATTGCATATATTTATGTACATATGCTGTATATATTCAACAGAAATGGACTAGTACCTGTACAGAAGATTACAGCCATCAAGCTAACACAAGAAAAGCTGTGCAAGGCAAGGGTTTGTTGGAGTTTTGGAAAACTTTATTGCAGCAAAGGAAGATATAATTTACACACTGTTAATGATATTTATCCTTGAATTTATAATAAAAACAGTTTGGGATCAAGTTAAGTTTGTAAAATACAGGAGGCAGTATTTTGCAATGTTTTAATGACCACCTGTAGTTTGAAATTTTCCTTGGCCTGGTAAGCCTTGGGTCCAGAAGTTGCCAGACTTAAAAGCACACGTTTGTGTTTTATACTATTTTTCTCCTTTGCTAAATTCATAATGGGGCTATACCATAATAAAAGAATCAATAAATGAGAAGAAATGCCTGTTAGCTGTTGCAAGCAAGACCAAACATATGATTTTGTAGTACAGTGCCATTAGAACATAAAGAGTGCCTCCAGAAAACAATGGCACACGAACAGTACATTTGAAAAGGCGTTCTAACAGTAATGGCGGAAAACTAATGTTTACGGAATACCAATTGCCAGATTTTTCACAGTCAACTGTATATCAATTCATAAGCTCATCATCATACAAATAAATATAATATAATGCCAACAGCATCTTCGTTACTTAAGAAAAAACATTTTGCTTGGCAGAATCTTATTCCTGCCGAGTCATACCTGACTGTGAGCCTTGATGAGCTGCAGGATGATGTGCAAGTTATCTTCATCTGATGATGTTCTATCATACTCCTTTATGGCAAAATCAGCTACTTCAAGAACAGTGGGATCATTCAGGGGTGTTGGGTGGGGACATCCAGAGCATGAGGCAGCTACTGGAACCACTAACTCTTCCTCCACATTTCTCTGTGACATGAAAAGATAAGGAATAAAATATATTGAAATAAAGAAGTTAATACAAATATGAGGGAAATATATGAATGTACCAAGAAGATAATGATGTTAAGTTACAAGATGTGAAGGTGGATTTTAAATGGTCTACAGACTCAGTCACAGCTTCATCTCATCTAAAGAGCTCATTCAATACTTGCCTTCCTCTCACAATGTATATCATTATCGTCATCAAGAATGGGGACAACCTCAAGACTTGTTATCTGATTTGGGTTATGCAACACAACCACTGAGCAAATATAATGGCCACGTCGCATATCAGGAGGACATTCTCGATTGTCTGTCAGCTGGTCACGAGACTTGAGACAGAGAGTGAATCCATACTCCACATCCACTTGTATCTGTGTTGTGTCTGTCAGCGGATCAAACTGTAATAGATGACAAAAGCATCACTGAGTATCACAGGCTAATAATATATTTCATCCAGTATCTAGAAAGATGAGCAAGTACTACATGCTATTTCTAGTGTGATTTAGCACCCAAAAAATATCATTATCATTAAAAGACTCTTAAATAACTACATGACTAATTAATATTCACAGTTTCTTCTTCAATGAGAAAAGTTGAAATCTATTCCTTTTTTTTTATCTAAACAAAGTGGGCATTTTCAAGGGAATTTATGGGCTAAAGGAGACCGTCTAATGGAGGCCTCCTATCTGAAAGCCCACCCACTACAGGCCTGTTACCCCGAGTGGACGCCCAATTTCCACTCAGGCCGTAGTCAGTATCCAAACCTATGTGCTCAGGGATCCCAAGGCCCCTAGAGCGCAAGCTGTCCCACTGTACCACGGTGGCTCTCAATTAAATGTTAATGTATTTCACAAACACATACCTTTATACTAGTTAGATCATATGTGATCAGTTCACCTCGGAATTTTGATTCAGAACCACGGTCAATATAGTTGAAGGCTTCCACACCAACTTGCTGCTCCTCCACTCCCTTGGGGAGTACCTGCACAGTCACTTCTGAAGCGGAGGGCACAGGCAATAGCGCATGAGGTCCCCACCTATTGAAGTCATTGTCATCTTCTGCTTCTGCACACCTGATAAAAACATCAAGAATTAATGATAAACACATGCAATCATAACATGACATGAAACATTACCCAGGTGTAACATTCCTGTTTACTCAAAGTAGTATTATCGTGGTTATGAGCTTCACACTCTAATTTGCACTTTTTCTATCAAAATACCATGACTGTAATAAAAATGTACTTCTTTATCTTGGAAAATATTTCTGTAGTATTCCCATGCAGTTAACCATCTAGCCCAGCCTTTGTACTGGTTGCCAAGCCACACTTGGATTTCATACCATGGCTAAACAAGACATCAAAATGTATATGCACATAGAATATTTTCCACTTAGAATAACATGTAATTTTAATTTTGTCAATAAGGGATGCGTATTTCTAGCTAAATGGGTACTATGTTAGCCCTCTTCCATTCTTTTGGCAGCCCCCTTTTTATTGAACTGTTAATTAATCACTTCCCAAATTAGCTGTACCAGTTGTTCCTTACAGTCAATTAGTGTCCAACCTGACACCTGCCTAATTGCCTTCACAACCATCTGTCAACGTTCTGTTTCTGCATCACAACTTTTTGGAAGCCCTCATGCACCACTGGCATGTTTGATTCTGTAAAAGCCTCCTCCTCTGTGAATACAGATATGAAATTTAACTCAACTTTTCTGCTATTTATTTTTTTTCCCTCTACTATTTTGTCTACAATCTCTTTGTACTTCATCTTGCCATTGATACATTTATAAAAGGGCTTTGATTCACTTTCACATTTTATTACCACATCTGTTTTAAAGTTTTTTCCCTCTTCCCTTATTATTCCGACATATTCATTTCTTGCTTCCTTATATTGTTCTCTGTTGTCTTCATTTATATGCTTCTTTAGATTTTTCTAAGCTATGTCCTTTGCCATCTTGGCTTTTGAACATCCAGGCATTATACCATTTATGCATGTTACACCTTACTTTGTATGTAGATGCTTTTTTATGTAAGAGAGAAGCTGGCCACGGGCAACAAAAATTATGGAAATAAAAAGCCACCTACATTGCCAATTCCCTGAAAGATTAATAGAGTTAGCCAAAACTAAGGGACAAATGTCTTGAAACCTCCCTGTTAAATAGAGTCAAGTCATAAGAAGTTGTAAATACAGAGGCAGACAGGGAATTCCAGAGTTTACCAGAGTAAGGAATAAATGATTGGGAGTACTGGTTAACTCTTGCATTAGAAAGTTGGACAGAATATGAGTGAGAGGAAGGAGAAAGTCTTGTGCAGTGAGGCCACAGAAGGAGGGAGGCATGCAGTTAGCAAGATCAATAGAGCAGTTAGCATGAAAATAGTGATAGAAGATAGCAAGAGATGCAACATTCTGGTGAAAAGAGAGAGGCTGAAGACAGTCACTCAGAGGAGAGGAGCTGATTAGATGAAAAGCTTTTGATTCCACCTTATCTAATAAGGCTGTGTGAGTGGAATCCCCCATACAAGTGAAGAGTATTCCATACAAGGATGGACAAGGCCCTTGTACAGATTTAGTTAGGGGGATGAGAAAAACTGGCAGAGATGCCTCAGAAGATGAAGATGTTTTAAGCAAGAGATGAGATGTGAAGTACTCAGTTCAGGTTATGAGTAAAGGAAGAGTTGAGGATATTCATTGCACCTGCATCTCATGTTCTTCATATTTTTATCCAAAATCATGTTGTCTGTTGTCCATCTATCCAAAAACTCATTATAAGTAAGTGTGAAAATCTTTTGAGACCCAATTCCACTCATGATTTTTGCCAACTAACCAAAAACATTTCCTTTGCTTCTTTCTTTATCTTTCTCTCATTTACTTCATCCTGATAGCAACACTCCCATCTCACTTATTTCTAAAGCTGAAATCTTCACTCAAAGCTTTGCCAAAAACTCTATCTTGGACAATTCAGGGCTTGTTCTTAGCTCTCCTCCACCTTTTCACTACTTTATGCTATTAAAATCTTTTACAATGATGTTTTCTATCTATGCCTTTGGTGGTCTAAACACTAGGAAGGCTTATGAACCTGATGGGGCTCTGCCTATTATTCTCAAAAACAGCAGCAAAAACCACTGCTGTGGTAGATGGTCACTGTTCTCCTAAATCTATAAAATAAAGCAAAACAATAAACCTTCCCAAAAAACTGGAAGGGATTTTTTTGCAACCTTTGGCAAAGAAGATGCTAGCATTCATGAAAGCATTCATAAAATCAACTGGTGTAGGTACGCTTAACTTGCAATATGTTACATTATTATAACATAATATATCAAAGAATTCACAAATATACATATGCAATCTATCACAAGTACAAGTGAATGCCTCTATAGTAGGAAGTTGCCACTGGATGCCATTGGGTGAAATCTGATTGTGACAACATAGTAGAGTATAGATGAATATCCATAATATACCTGCCTATTAATGCAACAGGCCCAAACTGGAATCTTCATACTACATCTCTTCATATTACATGTTCTTCTATCTCTCAAAAAACAGTTAGCCATCTCAGTCTGCCCTTAGTGACTTACTTCTACACTGTATTGATACATCAAACACCAGTATCTCATCCTGACCTGGACTTTTCCATGATGACTTTGGAGCTGTTGAGCCATGGCCTCTCCCAAAGTGCCACTTCACATACATGATCATCTTCACTATGGTCTAGCACACAATTCTCCAGGTTGGGAGTACCGATTGGGCACTTGGTCTCCCCAACTCGCAGCGTCAAGTAAAGGACTTGGCCGGACACAATCTGTTACAACAAAGATTTTTCAGTTAGGTAGTAGGCAGCAGATAATAGTATAAGAAATAATTAAATGTTTTAGATTATTAATTAGATATTTACATAAATACTCTCCATACATAAATTATATCATTTATGAGAGTGCTAATCATATTAAAGATTGATTAATAAAATGTGGAAACAAAAGGAGGTAGAAGGAATCATTTTCATATATCCACTAATATACAACCTTTTTACTTCATCTATATATATCTATACATGCACTGCATTTCACGGCACATAGGATGCAAGGGCATATAAAACACATCCTCATTTCAGGTGAAATTCAGGAAAAAACTTTTTAGTGTATTTAAGGGGGATCACCTCCGGGCCACAGCCAGAAAACCCTGGGGTTCATATTTCACTTGTACAAACTTAAGAACATGAGAATATGAGAGAAGCTGGAAGAGGCTGTTAGGCCTATTTGTGGCAGTCTCTGTGTGAGCGCCGCTGCCTAATTCCACCTATCTCCCTCATCCATCCTTTAAAACTCCCCATTCTAACAATATGATGGTACATCCAACTGCTTTGACATTCTAATATGTTGTCTGCTAGTGTAAAAGTATGTTATCCTGTAAAATTCATCATATTTGGATGAATGGAAGAAAATTCAACAAAATGTATATAGTATATATCTTGGCAAAAAATTTCACTGAACACCTAAGTGTTATATAAGAATTGTATTATGCAAGCAAGATATCCTAAGAGAAATATTAAAGAACCATGCCAAGTCTAAAAAAGATAACACTATAAATTCTGTTAAATGTTATGGAGCAACATTGCCATTGGCAGCTACAAGGGGCCTTAGAGATACTAGAGCACTCCCAATAATGAGCCAAGTCCCCAACATTTATACACAGCAATTTAACATCAATACTTCACTTTGATGACATCTTGTGAAGCCCCTCCACATTTTACATCAGCCACCCTGGGAAAATTTCCTGGCACCACCACTGTATACTATTTTATATCACCAAATAACCAAATATGAAGCAGAGAAGACAGCATTAGGTGAAGACAGTTTAATGTCATAACTTAAGAAGAAAGCAATTGCAAAACTCAAGAGGCTACTCTACATATAAAGTATATACTGTACATATGCATATACATATGCACTGACTTAAATTAGATTTCATTTTAAACAGAGTGGGTCTGCACACTTTTATCTGCTAAATTCGTGAGTTATTATATGTGCAAAAATTGTAGAAGGTATGACTTTTGACATGGGTTTTTAGGTGGATAACAACATAAGACCACATCCATGAATCTGGTAATTGGTGCATTCATATGAAAGGGATATCATAATCTAATAAAATTGTCAACCAGGATGTTCAGCAAATACCTTGAACCTGACTGATACTACATCTAATGTGTCAACGAATACAAACATCTTGCATACTGCCTGACACATATAGCTGTCACTATACCTCTAATGTTCCTTACACCATTGAGAATAATTAAATCATAACATGACAGTGACTGATACAGACCATTGTGGAACACCATTTTCAACTAATGTTCTCATTTCTATCTTTTGGATAATTTCTATTACATTATAATAAACTTTCTTTCAAACTACCTACGTGCTAAAATATCTATAAGAATCTTTAGTAGGGTAGTATTTTATAAAATTCCTTTTTAAATTCAAATATGCAGAGTTTGACTCACCAATTTCCTATAGAATGTTAACTATTCTTTCACAGAGATTCAATAAGTTTGTTGTAAAAAATCTATCATTTATAAATGCAAATTGATATTCAATAGAAAATTTATCCTCTGATAATTAGGGCCAGCCTTTCTCTGTTTCACAAGTATTTACAATGACTTGCTGTTGACACTAGTCTATGACTTGAATTTCTACCATATCACCTCCTTTGTACTACACTGACATCACACTCCCAAGGTGAAGAACCGCGAAGCACATTCATATATGATCAGAAGAAACAATTGAACTGTTTTCCATTGATGATAATATTAAAAGAACAAAGGTAACAATAGAAAGGTTCATGATATTATGAATGTCATGAGGAAATATTTGAAAAAAAATTCTTATTTTGTATGCAAACTGTAAAGATATTCTAAAAAAATACTTTTCAGAATTCAGTTTTTCAAGATAATAGAAAAAAAGGATTTTTTTCCAATATATCCACTTGAAATAGCATGTTATCTTTTCAACCTAAATAGTTAAATAAAATAATCCCACAAAATACATACTACATACACGATGTACAATTTCTTACTACATACTTTACTGCTGTTCTAGGAAAGAACGGAAAGGAATATCAGACTATGTAAGCCCTTGACTCTATTCAAGAGAGAGGTTTCAAGACATCTGTCCCTGACTTTCGGCTAACTCTTTTATTCTTTCAGGGGACTGGCAATAACAGTGGAGTTTTTTGTTTTCATAGTTTTTGTTGCCTTTGACCAGCTTCCCCCTCTTATATCACAGAAGAAATCATTGTGTGCAATTTTTTTTTTCTGAAGATAGAAAACCATAACATCAATGAGACAACATAGTACTAATCAACATTGGCTTTAATACAGTTATGGGCAAACTGTAAAGGGTGCAGCTCAGTGATCATTTCTAACCATCAAACTCATATGGTTCATACAATATCCTCTCATTTGTTTTTGGTGCATCACTTTCCAGGTTGTTATTTATGTACAAAGACTTCCTTCATGCACAGATCTAGTATACAACTTCCCTTCCTTTAACTTTCCTTTCACAAGGACAAAAATTTCATAAGTTGATAATTTAACATGGAAAACCACTACAGTTTAGATAAAATGTCATTAGGCATCATGACTAAAGTTCCATCCAAATGCTTTTAATATGACATTTACAGTTTCTCCCATTGTTCATTTACTAATGTAACTCAATATTAGCTGTCAGCAGATAACTTTAATTCTGATCATTAATACATATTGCTTCTTGGTTTTCTGTTTTTTAGTCGATGGTGAAGAATCTTAAAATATGTATATTTTTTTCTTTCTTTTAATATTTAAGTAGGTAACAGTGTGAACTTGGAGTATGAACATTTTACCCTCTCCCTTTCTATCACACACACACACACACACACACACACACACACACACACACACACACACACACACACACAGACACACACACACACACACACACACACACACATACACACACACACACACCTAACATTTTATCATGCATTGATTATTAACATTTAAAATCTTATCACAGCACAATACAAGTTCATGAAAAACATTAGTTACCAAATAGCAATCACACCAAAGAAGTTATTTCAGAACAAGGCACCTACCCACACCCTCCTCAGGGGACAGGTGATTCCTAAGGGCAACAGAAAAGGGCAAAAGGCAACTGTTGAGGTGGAAATGTCAAAGAGGCAGAAGTGACCACAAAGAAATGCATGAAGGCCATTTTAGTAAAGAGCAAGGTCACATTACATCAGTGAGGAAGTTTTCATAATGTTAAAGTTCAGTCTTATGTAGCTATGATTATGAGTGGAAACTAGCCTGGACTAATTGTTTATGTAATATGCACATGTTACCACTGCCTCCATGTTAAAACTTTAGGTAAAAAAATCAATGGTCTTGTGATGCAGTTATTCTTAATCAATGTCAGCAAGACCAATAAGAAAATACATATTGGCAAACGCATTCATCTGAATAAAAAAATAGATAAATAAATAAAAATAAAAGACATATAATGAACCTAATGGTCTTTAGGTAGACAAATTTTCAAAGCTGTCAATACAGTTCACCAAAAAGATGAATTGTTTCTACAATAAAATGAATGACACACTCTATAACAATTCAATTTGCTACAGTCATGGAATGTAATGAACAAATAAAGACACGTTTTGATAAGCTTTGAATAAGAAAAATGTTTCCAATATTGCTATTAAGGCCCATACACAAGATTTTTTCAGGTTTCTGTACAACATATGAAAGTTTAATAAATGATAAATAATGTAAATGAAATAGAAAATAAATGGATAAATAAAGAGTTGATGTGGTGTACGTGTACTCAAGTCAGATACCATTCTGCCAGCCTAGTATGGTCTTGGTAATAGTGAAAGCAGCACTGCATGAGATTTAGGTACATATATATGGATGCATAGTACATAATTGTTATAAAAATGTAACACATTTTTAATACCTTGTTCACCATGTCACAAATTCCCTAATCATAAATTCTCCATGTATTTACCTAATAATGACTTTGTTAACCATACATTCACTAACCTAATAACTCTGATCCTTGAGGAGCAAACAATATGAAAAAAATTCATTCCTTCTTTTATTTGTGAATCAAGAGTTTAAAAATACATACAACAACCACTTGAGATGAGAATTATAAGTACCTTTATGCCAATAAGTTTCACAAACTAAATTACCTATCTGCTATGCTCTCACACCAATTTTGTATTTACTAAAAATAAAAGGACATGATTTTTTTGCAAATAAAATTCCACACTGCTTAAGACAAACATGACTGGCTTAGTATATTGCACCACATATTTTTTTTCCAATTCTAAAATGCCAAATGCCAAGACCTACCAGGTCTACAGGCAACCTTTTACTGCTGGCAAAAAGTGCTGAACACTCAGCAGGACACAAACAATAGACAGCAGCTCTGAGCAAGAAACCATTAGTTTTTTCAAAATTGTTTCTAAAATGGAAAGAAAATGTAGTTCTAACTCATCATATGTGTTACTTGTGAATGAAATGTGGCTTAAGTCCCATTTTAACAATCAATTTCATTTGTATTAACTGTGACTGAATTCAACTCCAACTTTGTCACTATTAAAGATGAACACTACTGTTCATTGGTTTTTTCAAATCTTGTCATAAGATTTATTCAAAGTAACTGCTTGAGATCCCCCTTTTCAATTCATCAAGTAAAAAGTTAATATACATTTGACCAGCTCAAAATGGCACCCTGCCTCAAAAAAGAAAAAAAAAAAAAAAAAAAAAAAAAGCTGATGCACATGTGGCAGTGAACACAGACAGGTACATAAAAAAGGCTTTGGAAAAAAAATATTATTTATAATTTTTTATGAATGAGAGCAAGATAAGAATAGATGATTGATTATATTAATCACTGAGAGAACAGGTCTTGCAATTTGGAAAGGATGAAAAGCTATATGCATACAATACTCATGGACCAAAATAAAACATACAATAGGTTAGATAAAAAGATTCTTAAAATTCATTGTGTAAAAGGGCAGTTGTTGGAAAGAATGAACGTTTTTATAAGCATGCAAGTATTTGTGTGAGTTCAGGGGGACAGCTCAAAGACTTCTGCAATAATGACTAAGAGTGAGACTGGAATGTGGGATGTCTCCATGGTTGACTTGTATTTTGATGATAGACTGTACTGTTTGAGTGACTTAAAAGATACACAGAAAATGATGGCTCAGGTCTAAAATGAAATGTAATGGGAAACATCAGTGCAATAGGTCTGTCAGCAAAAAGGAAACCCAAAAGTGATGAATAACTTCCATAGTGCATGCATAAGATGAAAATAAAGGTGAAGTGAGTGGTTTATAATTAGAAAATTATGGGTGTTTAACTTTAGGATACATACCTTATAGGAAGGTAAAAAGTGATTGTGGACCAGAAGCAAAAGGAAGAGGTTAATGAGTTAAGAATTTGAGAACAATGTCAGGCTGACATGGAGAGATGGATGGACAAAAGGAGAAAAAGGTAGATGTGTCATTGAATGCATTGGAAATGTAGCAAAGAAAGAGAAAGACCTCTAAGGATACAGAAAAGTTTAAGGAATAGTGTGTATTTCCCTCCCAGCACTGATATACAGATCAGAGATTTTGATAAAGAATAAAGCACAACAATCAAGAGTGAATTTTATGGAAACATGGCAAGATAGAAGCCTGAGAACAATGAAAAAATGTTAAAGATAAGCAGTGTGACTGTGTGACCACTCATAAAATGTCAATTATGTAGAGCAGTAGGTAAAAAGAAGGTGAGATGATAAGATAGCTCTCTCTCTCTCTCTCTCTCTCTCTCTCTCTCTCTCTCTCTCTCTCTCTCTCTCTCTCTCTCTCTCTCAAGCAGCTTGGAAGGACAAATAAATATTTTCAATAAATTACAGTTTGTCAAGATGAATTTTAATTGAACTTCTGTAAATCATCCTTCAAATAAACAAAAATATTGTAATGTTATATTGTTAATGGTGTCAGATTACTCATGAGTAACCTGTATAAATTCTATTTGGTATTTTCATCAACATTATATTGTAGGTAGCAAAGGTAGAGTTTCAGTGGATGATGCCTTGAATTTTGAGACATTCAGCATTCAGCATTCTGTGTGGGCTTGTTGTAGTCATCCTCATGACAAACTACAATGATGACCAGCACTGCAATATTTCTATGCTATTCAAAATCTGTCCCCTAAACTGTATTTTGTGAAAAAAATAGATGTATATTGCAGTATCTCAGTAGACACCATTAATCCATTCTAGATCCTTGAACTTCTACTAAATAGGGCATATGCTCAACAGATTTTTTCAATAAGAAATTCCCATTCCCAAGAAAAATTCCTATTGTTATGAACATATCATACAGTGGTACATTGATGGGGTTGTACAAAATAATTCAACACTGCTTAGTATCAAAATACAATTGATGACATTCAGAAAAAATTTTTTTTACATAGGTACATTATTTAAGTATATGTATAATGTTTCAAACAAACTAATGGTACAACTGAACAAAACAAAGCAATTGCAATAATAGAAATATCCTGAACAAATGCAGTGATAAAACAGAGATAGTGGCCTAGTTACTGAGATTAGGCACACGCCCCAGCTTCAGGGATGTCAACAGCATAATAATTATTGACATATCAACCAGGATGGGTTTTCATTTTCAACATTTTCTTACATCGTATTATGATTAAAAACTATGATATAACACCCTTGCAATAAAATGGTGCAAATCTTAACATGTATGGATGAAAGAAATTTCAAAATGAAATGTACATGTCTCATCTTCACATATATCATGTTGGGTGATTTTTTTTTAATTCTTTGAAGAAAAAATTATTTGTCATATATGCTGTGAAATAGGGTAAGTGCAAGAGCAATTTCTTGTTCTTATTTTATGTAAGAGGGGAAAACTAGCCAAGGGAAACAAAAGCTATTGAACATAGAGGCCCACTGAGATGCCAATCCCCAAACAAGGTTGAATTAACCAAAAGAAAGGGATAAATGTCTTGAAACCTCCCTCTTTAAAGAATTCAAGTCATAAATAGATGAAAATACAGAAGCAGGCAGGGAGTTTCTGAGTTTACCAGAGAAAGGGATGAATAACTGCGAGTACTGAACTCTTACATGAGAGAGGTGGACAGAATAAGGGTGAGAGAAAGAAGAAAGTTTTGTGCAGCAAAGCCATGGGAGGGGGGGGAGGCATGCAGTTAGCAAGATCAGAAGAGTAGTTAGCATGAAAATAGGAGTAGAAAACAGCAAGATGCAACATTATGTTGGTGTGAGAAAGAGGCTGAAGGTAAGTCAGTCAGAGGAGAGGAGCTTGTGAGACAAAAATCTTTTTATTCCACTCTAACTAGGAGAGCAGTAAGAAATAAAAAGAAAAAATCTGGTAACACTGTTTCTGATCAGTTGCAACTTTGTTTTGAGGGAGATAAACAAGGGCAGCGCAGTATCATTAATCATTTTGACCATTACATATTCTAGCAAGTGAGTTGTACTACAAATGAAGGTCATAAATCAAACAATTTTTTTTTGTGCACAAACAGGATGTATACTATATAATGTGGCACCATTACATATTACTTGCATTCCAACTTTTAGCCCCCGGTAATGTATTTGCAAATCTAAATGATGTGATGACATTTCATCAATAAAAACAATGGCAGTCCTTCCCTGACCATAAAAGCTCATAAACTCTTATCTAAACTCAACCCACTTTTGTGCACTCCAGAATAAAAAAAGATCACAGATACATAGGTACTAACCTTTCAATTCCTAAAGGTCCTTCATATTCAGATGCAAAATTATGCCAAATTTGTTCATCAACTTTTCCAGAAACTTTTCATCAATAAGAAATGTCAAAAGCTTGTCAGTTCATAAATAAACAATTGTTCTTCTTCATCTTCCTCCCTCATTTCTTACAGATGAGTCCACTACAAACTTTTCATCTCTAAAGTTGAACTCTTCTTAAACCTCAGCTAACAGTTTCTATTGTCTCTCTGTCTTTGATCCAAAGTAACCCTAATGAATTCTCATATCGTTCTCTGTAATATTGTTTTTTTTATAATTGCTCACTTACTGATTAAGTTTTTCCATCTGTCTATGACTGTTCTAATCATCAGGATGGACTCTATAAACCACTGGCAATCTTCTAACTGAATCTTGATAATCCTTTCTAAGTGATTTCAGTAAAGCCCTCACTTTAAAAATATCAAAAGCTTCTTAGAGAGTCTGGCATAAATCTTGTTACAACAAACTTTGCATTGTTCAGTTCCTTGATTTATCAACTCAACACAACTCAGACAACGATCCTATTTCCTTCCTTGATACTCAACTTTCCCTTTCTCATTGAACATAAGTGGACAGCCCTTCATTAATAAATCTCAACTGAAATTTTCATATCTTCCTAAAACAGCTTCTCTGAAATTATGCTTTTCCTTATTGCCTCTGTCAATACTTTTTTGCTTTGTGTTCTGCTGAGTATACAGAGTTCTTTATGGGACACAACAATCAAGAGTGTGTGTTGTGGAATGATCTGGGAGTGGCATGTACAGTGACACAATGAGAGGATGAAAACAATACAAGTAAATATGAGAGATGCGGTATGAACACCTGTCCAAGCAATGTGAATAATGCAATAGTTCAATGGATGAAAAGGAACAGACAGATGGTCTGGCCAAAATTAAATGATTAACAAAAAAAATTCTAAAGAAGGTACAATATGATGCATGAGTGATGTTCAAGATGTCATAGAAGTGAAAACCATAAGGAGGATAAAAAGATACGTCTGAAAAATACATGTGTGATGAGATATAAACAAAAGTCAATTGCTTCAACAAGTAAGAAGGGAATGTCTGAATAGGCAGAGGTAAACATACTTCTACCCTTAGGAGATGCTCCAAGAGGGATCCAAGTGTTAATTCATGTGGTAGAAGTATTATGGAAACACAGAAAACTTCTTTGAGCATGTGGAGTCTAAGCTGCCCATGGGAGGTGTTCACTGAATATTGAACTTTTGTTTGATTGCTCAGAAATACAAAAACGGTAACCAAGGACCAAGAGGGTATCAAATGTCCTACACTGTCCAGTCACTAGCCCAATATGGCTATTCTCTTCCACACAGATCTTGGTGTTACCTTTGGTATTACAGTTTCTCTCTGATGAATAGTTTCTTCCTGTTTCTTCTCAGATACTATTTTCTTTATTTTGTTTTCCTTGAAACCCTGTTTTCTATGCCATGACCTTTTCCCAACATGTGACAGAGATGAGTCACTGATACTGCCAATACCCTTATCAACATTGACCCACTGCTCCATAGAGGGTCTTACTGACCAGCTGAGAGCCACCACCAGCAGAGATCATCATTGTGAGACTGCCAGACATCAAGGTGTAGTGTATGAGGGAGCAGCTGCAGCAGCATAAGCTGAGAACTGTGACCCAAACCATCAGCCAGGGTTGTGCTATCAACTAAATTGGTGACTCCATGTAACATAACAGAGGCACAATGGTGGTTACTGGAGAAGTGTTTGCCTGGAGTATACCTGACCAATGCTTGACTATACAGACACAACTGGTGGCACTCAAGCATGCCTTGTGCTATCAAGTGGGAGCAGTAATAATCCACATGGACTCCAAATCTGCAGTAGTCAGGCCACCCAGTGACATGCATTGGTGACAATGTCACCAGCACCCTTGGCCACCTAAAGAGCATTGCTGCATAGAGGCACAATATACGGGTCAACTGCATGCCAATCCACACGGGGCAATGCTGGAACAAGGCTGTTAAAGAGGCTGCCAACAAAAATAACCAAGTAGCTAATACAATGCACAATGTCTTCTCCAGTCCGCAGTAGGCCAAAGTGCTGGCTAGGTGTGCCGCTGATAGCAACACTGAGCAATTTCACTGGGAACTGGAGAAGACCTCAAGACAAGTGGCATGGTCTGCTAAAGCCACAGCTGTCTAAGAGTTGTTGTGCTGCTACAATGTCCTCACCTGAGCTACGGTACTCTGGAGGAGCTATGATAGAACTCCTGCTGCAGACAGTCTGTGCATTGTGGCCACAACTCTTACTGCCCACTGTAATAATACCTGCTGTCCTGCCCCAAAACAGCTGACCTGAGGCAGCACTTATTTATTTTTATTTATTTATTTTCTATGTAGGGGCAATTGGCCAAGGGCAACAAAAATAAGCATAAAAAAGGCCCTCTACAGTGCTAGTCCCTATGCAGTCAGAAGGACTAATAAAGAATAAAGCTAAAGTGTCTTGAAACCTCCTTCTTGAAAGAGTTCAAGTCATAGGAAGATGGAAATATAGAAGCAGGCAGGGGGCTCCAGAGGTTGCCAGTGAAAGAGATAAATGATTGAGAGTACTAGTTAACTATGGCAATAAAGAGGTGGACAGAATAGGAGTGAAAGAAAGAAAAGTCTTATGCAGTGTAAAAGGGGTCAGAAATCAACATAATCATTGAAAATATTTTGATGGTGCCAGCAGCAAGCATTGCTTTGTTATTGTTCAGCAGCATTGCCAACAAATCGCTATCCCTTGAGTCCTGCAAAGGTTACCAACCAAACGTAACACTATAAATACAATTTAATGCTTGTCACTAACCAAATCCAACATTATAACCTTCTGGCCAAGGGACCCCATAGATTACTAACCAAACCACATTATAACCTAACATTGGCAGCAATGTTCAATAATAACAGAGCAACTCTTGCTGTAGTGCCACCATCAAAACATTTTACAGGATTTTGTTCATTTTCAACCTCTTTTGTAATGTACATCACTTGATTTAATGCTCCCCATCCCAAATTTACAATAATCACACTACTTATTGGAAATTAAAAAGTTACGCTGCAATAGATCCAGGAATGTACTACATCTGTTGAGTTTTTCTAAGTCCAGGAAGCTTCATAACACTCAGAAATAAGCATGACACTGACTTTCAATTGTTTATCGGAGAGACATATTCTGTACACAGTTCTGCCATGCCTACCAATGACATAACTTTTGAAGGTTGCAAATTCGATTACCGGGAAGTTATCATGAAATTTCATTCATGAGACAACTTGTGTTATCAGTTTCTGAAGGAATACAGCATTCTACAAGCAGGTGTTCAGTGTTCCAAGTCAACATGCCCTATAAACTCCAATCTGACAGGTTTGTCTGGTATTGTGACTGCTATTAAAAGTTTTATGTTTTAGGGGTTAGGTTAGACTAAATTAGTTTAGATCAGAGGAAATTCCTCAATATTTAGAGAAATTCTCCTAGATTTTTCACCCACCCTCATCTGAGCCTCCACAGGCCTTCCAAGGTTCTTGGATGGGTTTGGGTAGAGGGTATCTAGATAAAACATCCCTTTGCCAAACAGTCTCAGATTTCAATGACCAAAATGGCCCCAGATTGAGTATGATAATCTGAAAGGCATGTTTGTATTTCTAGGCCTTTTTGTATTTTAGAAATGTTGTGTATGTTTTAATACTTCCATCAACACAAAATGACCATGCCTAAATAAGACCAGGTTTACTACTATTAAGGTCAATTCACACACATCATTGCCGTATCAGTGAAGTGTTCGCTCAGTGCTACAGTGTCAGTGAAGAAACATATCATTGCTTTGAATTCACTCGCTGCATTCACACACATCCAGCGCAGTGCAGTGTATTGAATCACAGTGGCTGTTACGAATGAAGAGAATCGTCGTCACTGATATTTTTTAGATTTTCACAAACGCCGGAAGAGTGTTTGGCCAAGATGAATGACTCTTTGGTGCAAAACCATCCTGTGCTTTATGACTTATCACAACCAAAATATATGGATTCGAATTTTAAGCAAGACATTTGGAATAAAATAAGAGAAGAAATGAAAGTAGACAGTAAGTACTTATTTGCCATCCTGGAAAATACAGAACGTTGTCAGCATCACCACGGTTGTGTGTGCATAGACGTCATGGAAACAATACGGATATTACTGACACTGAGCGGACGCGTCACTGATATAGCACTGATGTGTGTGAATCGACCTTTATCCCACCACCACCATATTAATACATTCAGCCCTTGATTTAATGCATTAAAAGTGGGAAGGCTGGCTTGCTGTTTGAAAACACTTATGTACAATAAATACTGTATATAAGTTTCATACCTACATGACATAATCAGCTAATACATATCACATCAGTCTGGTATCCGGTCATATCACCCACACACCAATTCACCACACCATGAAGTCATTTCACCCACAGTGTGTGTGTGGAGTCATTTTGCCCACAATGCAGAGTCATTTCACCCACACTATTTACAATTGTATAAAAATGGCTATAGAAAATAAAAGAGGTCATGTGTGTGTGGGTGAGAACCAGTTAGATTAGGGTAGGTTAGGTTATTGTTATAAACTTTTCATTCCAAAATCTGAATTTATTTTTCATCCCAGAATCAGACGACATGACAAGGAATGTGTGGGCGAATTGACTCTTATATGTGGGGGAAATGCTCTGTGGCAAATTGGCATGTGGGCAAAATGACTGTAAACCGTCAGCCTCTTTATCCACCTCCCTCATCTAATATTGAGAAGCTCCACATACTTGTTTGCCCCAAAGATTGACTCTTTTGAGTAATTTCTTGCTAGAGGTAATGTGTGTCAGATGTAATGGTTTGGTTGATTTCCTAATAATTTTAAATAAATTTTACCAAGACATGTAGTCCCTTACAATGTTAAACTGTGAATGTTTGGATTGCATCTGTACTAATAATTTTATAATTCCATATTTCTTATAGATTGTATATTCTAAATATTCCCTATGGATGTAATTAATTGAATTTTATGTACACATATTTTGTCTTTATTTCAAACACCCAGCCACAAACTGAAGTGTGAAAATTTTGACCCAGGGCTGTTTGTACCAGGGACACTTTGACTTAGGGCCATTTTAATTATATAGTAATCAGGTAGAGATAATAAATATTTGTTTAAACTGAAAATTTACATTTCTCACCAGAGATTCAATGGTTGGATGAAACTGCAAATTGGCCATTCCTTATCTTACATGCAAACAGTACAGTACATACCTGCTTATGAGCACTGATCACTTCAGTAATCTTGACTGCACTATCAGCATTGGTCCTCAGCTGTAGATAATCATGTACAGCAGCAAGGCTGGTGGCATGCTGCACGTCAACATCTCTGTCCACATTCTTCACAGGCTTAAGGGCTGCTACTCCTTCAATCAAAGTAGGGGATCCCGGAAGAGCAACCCCTCCTACTCCTGCACCTGTATATGGTGGGAGAGGCACTCCACCAGAGAAAGGAGTGCCTTGTCCTTGGAATACGCCAGGCCGGGGAAGTGCCACCCCATGGTTTTGCTCTAAGGGAACCACAACCAAAGGGCGCTTAGGGAGCGGGACTCCAGTACTGAATGTAGGTCCGAGACTGGATGTCGGCAGTGGCACGCCACCTGACACGGTCACGGTGGGACTTTGACCAGAGGCACTGGCAAGTGTCACACCTTGACGACCACGCTGAGGCTCCTCTGGTGCCGGTGGTAGAGACACACCTTGACGACCACGCTGAGGCTGCTCTGGTGCCGCTGGTAGAGACACACCTTGACGACCACGCTGAGGCTGCTCTGGTGCCGCTGGTAGAGACACACCTTGACGACCACGCTGAGGTTCCTCTGGTGCCGCTGGTAGAGGCACTCCACCTTGCAGAGATCTCCCTCGTGATGTTATTCTGGTCGTCACGGGAATCTGCTGAGGTGACGCAGGTGCCGCGGGTAAGGGTACTCCTCCAGCATTTTGTAGTCGAGACTGGGCAAAGCTAAACTCCACCACGTTAAAACATGCGACCACAAAAATCGTCACTGTCACACACCACCCCATGATGGTTACTGACACAGCCACACGCCGTCGAGATGCGAGTAGGACTGATGCAGTCTCTCAGGTCTCGGAGTCTCACCCAGTCAACACGCCACTCGTGTTGATCTCATCAGCTGACTGCTCCGTTGCCAGCGTACGATTATTCCATAGAAATCAAAATCGAAATAGTTTTCATTCAGAATTCGTTCTGATTCAAATACTCATCCCAATACATATCTTTGAATAATGTTCATATTGCTATTAAATTGCAGTTACTATTATTACCGTGCAGATTTGTTCTTCAGCTGTGAAGAAACGATGTGGCGGCAAGACCTTGGACACCCATGTGCGGAAATGTTGCACAGTGACGTTTCAGTAACATTAATAGTTTGTATTACGTAGGTATAGTTTGATATATTTTATCTACATAATCTATACCAAACTCATTTCGTGAATTCCCAATAGGACTGAAATCAGATGTACGCTTCAGTGAAAAAGAGATTTAAGCATTTCCGCATTGTTATTTACGATAACATAGTACTGCCAGTGCCTTATAAGTGTGAGAGGAAATTCGTGCATATGAATATGGAACTGGTCATGAACTTCTTTACAGCCGATGCATAAAGATCTTATCATTTATCGTATACATGGAGCCTACAGTTCCATAGTAATCTATTAATCTATATATAACATTTCCTCCATTAAATATGCCCTTAATAAGAAACGATTCTCTCTCTCTCTCTCTCTCTCTCTCTCTCTCTCTCTCTCTCTCTCTCTCTCTCTCTCTCTCTCTTTTCTTCTTGAAACAACACTTTCCAATATCCCATTTCAGAATGAAACTCATGGGGTACAGTGATGCCAGTCATGCATATAGTAAAATGGCATTATTATTATTTTTTTTTTTTTTCCCTTTGAGCCATAAATAGATACATAGCCAGGTTGTAGCTACTTTGCTTTTATGTGGTGCCATTTCGCTTTGAGTTTGGGTAATCACGTGGCTTGTCACTCCCTCAATGTCAGTTGGAGTCAAGTAGTGAGTATACAAATAGTGACCGATGCGCAAATATTCCTTTACTGTTCATTAAATGTACTGTGAGTGATTTCTTTGTTTACTATAGAGCTATATAGCCAAACGATATAGACTATGTCCATTGTCAGTTTAAATATGTTCCAAGAAATGATCAGCAGGTTTTCACAGAGATTTAGTTTTACTTTATTATGACATTAATAATAACTATGTTGATAATTTATATGCAGATTAATGTTTGCTTTTACTATTAAACGATAAATTGTAGCTATTATCAAATGTGGCCACACTTACTAAATGTATCGCTATATAGATACATGTATGTTTGCAGAATGATATGGGCGAAAAAATCATCAATCATGTCTAACTTATTGAACAGGTCACTGATAGTCTACTGGAACTGTATAGGCCCTACGTAAGTACTGTATGAGAGAGAGAGAGAGAGAGAGAGAGAGAGAGAGAGAGAGAGAGAGAGAGAGAGAGAGAGAGAGAGAGAGAGAGAGAGAGAGAGAGATTTGATTTGATTAATTTATTACACCCCAAGGGGTGGCAATCCTTATTATTACAATGATTCCAGTCTTATATACAGTGGCATTCGTGTCTCACAGGGCACGCTTTGAAGAGAGAGAGAGAGAGAGAGAGAGAGAGAGAGAGAGAGAGAGAGAGAGAGAGAGAGAGAGAGAGAGAGAGAGAGAGAGAGAGTCCTCTTCTGCTGTTGTTCATGCCCTCTTCCCTGCACTGCCTATCTTGCAATACAAAGAGAATTAGGAGACATTACGAATAATCATCATTATGTGCAATATTATTGTGCGCGCACAGGCACACGCAAAACCCACGTGCACACGCATACCCACACATGCACAAGCACATATACACATGCGCGGGCGCACACTCACCCACCCATCCCGGCAAACACACACACACACACACACATGCCATACTCCTGAGAGTGATAAAGAATTAAGGTGATTGAATAGAAATGCAGCGAGATATCGATCGAATAGTCATAAGTGGAAATCAGACATGTGATGGTAATGCGGAAAAGTAACAAAAAGCCTACGTGGAAGTAAAAAATGGGAGAGGAGGTCATAATGAAGAAGGAAGAGGAAGACCTGAGAGTGATTATACAAGACATCCTAACCGCAGGAAGCCACAGAAATGGATGATTTGCTTCGACATATAGGACACTAGCAAATGTCAGGATGGCATTTAACTACATGAACAGAGCATGATGAAAAGATCATAACTACAATAATGAGACCTAAACTTGAATATGCAGCAGTGGTGTGGTGACCACACTTCAGGAAACCAGAAAAAAAAAAAAAAAATCAAAGGATAGACACAAAGATGGTGCCAGGAATAAAGGACTTCCCCTATGAAGATAGACTAAAGGAAATGGAACTATCAACTTTGAAGGATAGATAGAAGAGAACTAAAAACGATGTACAGGTTAGTGAACAATATGGAGAAGATAGATAGATAAGACTTCATATCACTGATTGAAGATGAAGATAGATTGAAAAGAAGACACTAAAAGAAAATCAGGAAAAGTCAATGTTTGAGAAATATTAAAACGTTTGGTTTCCACATATAGCAGTGGACATCGAAAGTGTGCACAAATTAAAGGAAAAATTGGGTAAGATTAGATGCGGAGACAGGCTACTATGAGCCCCGCTTGAATCCTGTGCCGTAAAACTAGGTACAGACACACACCATAAAACTTCAAAGGATAAATCAGCTGTAAACGGAAAAGAATATACACTTATACGTCTATACATAAATCCCATTTAATTAAAATTCATAAACCTACCAAATCGAATGCAATAGAATGCTAAATACATGAAAGGGAACGGAGTAAAACATGTAACTAAGGACACGCATTACCATTATGAATCATAAAAGAAAACTAAAAGCATCAGTCATAGCAGGAAAACACAGGCTCTACTTTCTACAGCAGTGTATTGAGTATCACTCTCAATTACTTGAGCCCAAGAAGATAAATTATATTGTGCTCTTACGTCCCGAGTCAACAGAAAGATATGGAGTACATGCAGCTCCCTCTCTTTGTACTGCACCGCAAGGACACATCCGCTCCTCCACCTCGAGACTACTCCGCAACCGCCAATTCCACGTTGTAACCGATGATTCGCAGGCAACTAAGCACATTCGGGTAGTGTAAATAACTTGAACTTTGTCTTCTGGATGATGTAGAATTAGCAATAATTTATTTTACTCAATACCCACTGCAACATTGCCTACAGGATTATAAGTCAGATTATTAATGTGTATGTTTATTGGCGTGTTGTGTCTGACGGCGTGTGCCCATGGGTAATTTGGACATACTCGTACATGCAGCCCGCGGGGAAATCGTAGCCCGCAGGTCTGCAGCTACAGGTCACGCTGAATTAACTCGTAATATTATTATGGTGATGTCGGCATATCTCATCATGAAAGAAGTGAGGTAACTGTTTTTGCAGTGATTTGTGAAGTAAATTGGAAAACAAAAGCTTAATCTCAACGGTGGAAAAAAATCATAAAGACGATTAAGGAACATTTTTTGTTACTAATTTAGAGGGAACCCTGCCGTCGCAAAAACTCACATTTGTTTAACAGTCTGGAGAAAACGAGGCGCAGTGTGACATTTATGATTATAACGAGGTACAATGTAAAATGTTTTATGGGAAAAAATGTCTCAAATCATTCAGCTGACCAACGGCCGGGACCTCGCGTTCATCGCTCACTTGCGGTGGATGGCGACAGCACGCTTGACCTATTCTTGATTTTATTTATTTATTTTTTTTTTTTATATATATATTTTTTTTTACTATTTTTCCCTTGTGTTTAACCGTTCATTGAGATTCGCTTCAATGCTGTGTTTTAATCAACTAATGTCGTTAGACTGCCCCGCTAAGTTTGACTCATAACATTGCTGTGTTTGAATAAGTGAGGATGGAATTAGACGTGTTCTGCAGCTGTGCAGCAAAGGGCAAATAGTAACACCAAAAGATGAGGGAACTCGACATCTTTCTCTTATGTCTCAGGAAAATGTTACACGTTTTATGCTACTCACAGGGAAGCGAATATAGCGTCGACGTCTAATCTCTCTCTCTCTCTCTCTCTCTCTCTCTCTCTCTCTCTCTCTCTCTCTCTCTCTCTATATAATATATATATATATATATATATATATATATATATATATATATATATATATATATATATATATATATATATATATATATATATATATTATAATAGTGGTCTTACTGCGTTTTCATCACGATTTTCCACATTTTACGCTTCAGCGGATCTACGCTTAAGTGTGTGTGTGTGTGTGTGTGTGTGTGTGTGTGTGTGTGTGTGTGTGTACAATATATAAAATTATATTTTATTTAATTACTATATGTATTGAAATGTGTGTGTGTGTGTGTGTGTGTGTGTGTGTGTGTGTGTGTGTGTGTGTGTGTGTGTGTGTGACGGAAGGGCTATAGGATGGGAGGCACATGTATCTACGCTGCCTCTATTTGTGTGATCCATTAATCTTCTCCATTGCGGGCGTGGGGCAGGTAGCGGAAGATGGGCGTTGGTACTGCTAACAATGCTGTGACAGAGAGAGAGAGAGAGAGAGAGAGAGAGAGAGAGAGAGAGAGAGAGAGAGAGAGAGAGAGAGAGAGAGAGAGAGAGAGAGAGAGAGAGTTAGTTAGTTAGTTTTTGTCTCACATCACACAAAGGGACTTCCTGTATGGGAAGCTGACGCCTCAGCATGGGAAGCTTTAATTTCAGTCACTCATGGTGCTATAAATACTCCTGAAAGTTATGACATTAAACACTAAATTTGTTGCCGACTCGCAAACTTCACTCTGGATGATTCAGCACTTATTGTGCTTCAACAATAGGTTACGATTTTTTCTATTCTTGCTAAAAAATAGTTGAAGGTTAATATCATTGCAACAATACATTATATTAATTGGCAGATGTAAACAGCTACACATCCCCACTGCATTCGGTAAAATTAGTGACGCGACCCTGAATGATTTAACCCTCTTTGTGTGTGTGTGTGTGTGTGTGTGTGTGTGTGTGTGTGTGTGTGTGTGTATTCGTCGCACAACCTGAACACCTTGAGGAAAGCCGTAGGGCAACGGGGAACAAACGAGTAGGCCAGGGTACTTCTATTCTTACCTGTCGAAGACAAAGCCACTGGGCGGTACATGCCACACATTAATACAGTTATTTCGATCACGGAAATTCATTATTCACTGTAAGGTCATCCATGCGATTGTTCATTAAGTAAGACAAATCCGTGTTAAAATAAATGTATAGTCATAGCTAACAACGTATGCACTCGTGTCTACTCACATGCCTTCATACCATCCACGAGTCATAATGCCACTTTTTAACTGAGCTTTGACGAGATACCTTGCATCTTTATTTTGACATTTTATCTCACCTTGTTAATAGAAAAACCAGACGGCAATACATGCACTCTCTCTCTCTCTCTCTCTCTCTCTCTCTC
>CM035189.1:2954498-2971998 GCA_020233015.1 Callinectes sapidus | reverse complement strand
GCCAATTCTACACATTCATAGCAGATACATTTGAAATTATTGTATGTCTTAATGGAGGTGATGACTACCTAACTGGATCTTGGTGCCAACAACCTTACTACTGATAGTACTGCTACAACTGCACATATAAGGAACAGTGCAGCAACAAGTAAATAAATTAACAATCAAATAAAAAAAAATAATGACATGATTACAAATTTGATATGAGGTTTGCGCATGATCTTTTGTTGATTAGGGCCAATAAAAAAATGATCATGTCTTCCGCAATTGCACACCGTCGCAATCATGTTCATTACCACATCCAGTCATTGAAGCTACATGGGTGTGGCAGACGGGCAACCTTGGGTAGCCCAAGGGCGACTTTCTCGGCTTTTCCAAGTGCCTGAAGCGACCCTGTGGCAGGAATCTCAAAGCGTATGGACGAGCGTGAAAAGCTGGAAAGGAGGTCAAGGACACTTAGGAATGATGCTTCAAAAATACCCTCAGAGAGTGTGATACATTAATCCTGCCTTTTATCTCTTCTTTTATTATGGCTACTTGGAAGTATTTGAAGCACAGGGCTTGTATCGCAGGTGACAACAATTGCCTTCCCACACTTAACTCTCTACAAGAGAGGAGGGAGTCGTTCATTTATGGTTTGGCAGCTGCATGCGATCCAAACACAAGGTAAAAAAAGCTGCTCGCTTATAGACTGTGTAAGAAGAAAACAGACGTACCACCAACTTGGCATTTGATCGAAAAGAAAAGATGGAGACGATTGACACTATATTCTAATTTGCTAATACTGTAAGTCAAAGAATGGAAAAGCGAATTGAAAAAAAAAAAAAAAAAAAAAAAAAAGCAGACTACACAAGAAAGGAAAGCCACATGTAAGGGTGGGAAGGTAGGGATTTGATGTATCAATACTGTGAATGGTGGAGGCTTAATATGACCTGTTGATATAATTAATGATTCTATCCCCCAAAAAAGTAATAAAAGATCTTGTGTGTGCAATATATTGGCGTGATTGAGAGATCCTGGTCCGAGGCTGCGATTGGAACTCCTCCTTAAAGGGATAAGGAGGAAGGATTATTTCTAAGAAGGATGAAAGAAAATTAATGAAGGCAACTTCCTTCCTCGGCAGTTCTAGACATCATACCCTCTGTCAGTTGTTATCCGAGATTGAACGTGTTAAGTAGAAATTTGTCTGGGACGTGAATGAGGAAGCTGCCTTGAGACATGACGAAAGTGACTGTCTGCATGAAGGAATAAAAACGAGTCTTGGATGAGAATGTTTAGTCTTGAAGACGAATGGAATTCTGCCTTCAAATGATGGTGAAGAGTGTCGTGTTGTAAGGTGGTAGGAGGTGGGAGATAGGGGATATTACTATCAAAGCATCAATGGGACCACTCACTTCGTCCCCTTTCAAGAAGACAAAATACTACCCATATCATCGTATGGCAAATTTGTTGCAGATGTGATGGTCGTACTGTTGTTAGCTGACCACAACGATATCCAGCTTGCCTTGTTTATTGTGGCAGTAAAAAAAGTACACAGTTAGGATAGCACAGATAACTTATTATACTCATGGTGTTCATACAAATACTCATTATCAATGTTCATTATCGTCTGTTATGCATCTACCATATATATATATATATCTATATATATATCTATATATATATATATATATATATATATATATATATATATATATATATATATATATATATATATATATATATATATATATATATATATAATTTATGATACTGATAATAATGCATTAGAAACCAATCTATAAGACTGTTGGCCACAGTGATACGTTGTTTTTTTAAGTTTGACATCATTAAACTTCAGCATTTGACACCTGGATGGAACAACAATAGTGGTTTTCATTAAACTGCATTTCAAACGGTTATTTTTATTCATTTGTTTTATTTAGTTTGACATCCTTAGAATGTAATTCATTAGATCGCGAAAAGTTTTCCGTAAAACATAAAAATGATAGAGTTTATCCGGGGTTCAAGATATCTTAACAACTAATAACTGATATTGTCTGATTTAAAACTGCTGTTGCGTTTTAATTAGATCAAAATTATAAATACCAATTAAAGTTCGCCCAGCCACTGCACTGTAATATTTTGCCTTGCCTAAAACTGCATTGCTACATTTTGCCTTCATTCATACTTATAAATAAAGAATTTATGCCACACTCCCAATCGCTTTTACAGACTTATTATACACTTGATGGGAAATTCTTCTTGTTACACTAGTTGCTCTAAGTCATGGAAGATTGGAATGAAATGAAGGGTGAAGGTAGGAAGGAACAATAAAGGGACTAGTGTTCAAAGGCTTAGACACCAGTGAGGAAAAGATGAGATGTACGCAAATGTTGCAGAAGTGAATGAAAAAAAGTTAAGAATCAAGAAATTGGAGCGATAGTATTGGGAGGTGAAAGACAGGTGAAAGATTTCATGGTGGTGGTAATATGATGGGTTCAATCAAGGATTCTTGTGTAAATATAATATCATGTAAGTATTATTTTCCCGATTGCTTGGTGTATTGATCCTTTGAAGTGCTTGTGAAAAGAGAAGTGCTTGTGTGAAAGAGAAAGCATGATACCTTTCTCTCATCTCTCATCTTTTAAGATAATGCTAGCAAGAGGGTAGGGATTCCCAGTGTTCTCTAGCACCTTAACTTTGATAGCATGGCACGATATTTGGGAAACTGTGACTATGCTAGACTCTCTCCAATCAGAATGGGAGTCCATTACCGGCCACTGCAAGGCTCTTCAGAACAAGAAAGAATACTTCCTGCACTACTTTGCTACTTTATGCCTTCCTGTGACCTGCCAGTGATAACTTGGCCAAAGACTATGCTTTTACAGTGGCTGATGCAATTTGAGAATTGTAGGTGGATGTAGGTAGCTTAGAATCGTCCTGAACTTGTAGTCCTTAACTCTCTCCCAACTCTTCCCAGCTCCTCTCTTACAGACCCTCAGCCAAGTCTGCCTTTTCTGCTTTCTTACAAGAAGCTTTAGCGGATATTAGCTTCACTCTCTTTGCTCGCATTAGCCAAGCAACTCAAGAGCATTTCACAACCCATCGGTCACATACAGCCTCTAAATGGCTAGTGCCAACTTGGTCAGCATTAATCAATCCGCCTGGGGAAAATATAGCCCATAATCAATAAATTATACTCAGACACTACTGCTGCCTTTAGTCCTGAGTAAAGTATTTCTTTGTATGTGTGTGTGTGTGTGTGTGTGTGTGTGTGTTACCCCAAAGCCATCCCACTATTATCTTTTGTTTCTTATGAAGATTTTTTTTTGTGTGTGTGTGTGTGTGTGTGTGTGTGTGTTACCCCAAAGCCATCCCACTATTATCTTTTGTTTCTTATGAAGATTTTTTTTTTTGTGTGTGTGTGTGTGTGTGTGTGTGTGTGTGTGTGTGTGTGTGTGTGTCTGTGTGTGTGTGTGTGTGTGTGATTTAAGTTTGTGCTATTTCTGTAGGAACCCATACCTCGCACAAAACGAGAAATACCTGTACTTCATTGCATGGTAAATTTATGCTATTGTGAGACCACTTATCACAAACAGTCCATCCCATCCTCTTCACTGTTTTTCTCCCTAACTTTGTCCTCCCTTCTGATAGATTTCCGAATTACAATGAATATATCATGCACATCGTCTGGCACTACCTAGTAATGATGTGAATAGTTCTTCCTGGACAGTCACCTCGATGACATTTTTTTTGGTTTACATGATCCATTGAGACTGAAAATTCTCCATGGCAAGAAGCAACAATTATCTACCTTACAAGTATACTTTCCAATGAAAATCTTGTATGACACTGAAACATTTCATAGCAAGAAGCAAATTTCTTGACTTATGAGTATGTTTTACCGTGAAACTTGTATAAAGGCAGCTTGAGGTTTTTATTTATTGCTGCAAGTCTCATCTCGTCTTTGTTATGGAAAGATTGCACGGCCATGCAAGATGACCATAATGTATCACACTCCAGCTCAGTTCTGTCCAGTATCATCACTAAATTGTCTGTGTCCATCCCCACTCTTCCAACACATAATGGGCTCAACCTCAAAATTTCATGACTAATGACTTTTCTGAGTTCTTTCAAAGGTCAAAAGAAGATAACTATACAATAAAGAATTTGGCCGTATAGATGGAAAGTAAGATCAACCCTAATTTACACCGACACTTACGGAAATTACATAGGGCAAAATTGAAAATATCTGAGTTCTGCAATTGCTGTATGTAATAGGCAAAAATAGTTTACTATTCTCTACAGAATAACAATAAAAACATATCACAGTATCATGAAGCATTACTTTATGCAAGATAAGCTATACAAACCCAGTAGCTCAACAGAGGCTTTGTTAGTCCCCTAATTAAGCTCCACCATGATTAAATCATGTTAAGGTCGTACTGTAAAAATAACAGTACGCCCTTAACATTCGAGAGGGTTAGGGGGATCGAAAACCTCGCTAAAGTTGAAAATCCACGAATGTTTGGTGCGCATGTTACATGTACACATACGTAACAATCATGTTTATTCAACATAACAATAGTTTCTCTATTTTATCTTATTTTATTTTATTTATTTTATTTTTTTACCTATTATTAGGATTTCCTCTACCTATCAATAACATTTCTCTCATCAAAATTTGATGAGAGAAATGTTATTGATAATAAGCCTAAGAACTCATAAAGCACTCAAAATAACATGAAATATTGCACTTGTGGTGATTTAGTAGCATAATAAATACATATAGGAAAACAAAACACTCACCACTAGTGTAAGTTTCAGCGCACTGTTATTTGTGATGATGATGAGGGTTTGGCAGTGACGCAGTGATAGACTACTTTGTTACCTTTAGCTCGAAATACGGTGGCGGACTGGCAGGTTGATGGTGAAGGGGATATGAGGGAGGGGGGGTAGTGACGCGGTGATAGGTTGCTTTGTTATTTTTTCGCGCAATTTGGGTAAATATATTTGTGCTGCTGGAAACTCGCAAAAGTGGAACTCACAAATGTTGAGGGCTACTGTATAATGCATTACTTTGGCCACAGCATTAGATTACATACCTGTCTTGGGTTAACACAAAGGATATTACAAATCCTTGATTTACACACAAGGATTCTTATATCCTTGGGTTAACAGGTCCATAATCTGGAACCCTTAAATGAGAAATGAAAATCCTATCAATTATCATTAGGTGTGAGCAAGATCCTTTATCCACCAACTACATCATAACTTCTCTCTCTCTCTCAAGCTTTGAACTTTTCAAAAAATTATTGAAAATCAGTGGCAGCATCCAGGGGGTATTGTGCTCCCCTCAGACTCCCAATATTGCTATCAATTGTCTGAAATGTAGTATTTATACATAGCAATTATCATTGCTTCACTTTGATGACAGTTTGTGAAGCTCATCCAGAGATCACCTCAGGAACCCCCCAATGAAAATTTCTTGGGGCCACTACTGCCGAGAATGTTTTTTTTTTTTTTTTCGAATTTCCTAGCATCAGACAAGACTACATCAATGTCCAATATATCCATTATATGTTTAAATAATTCAACACATTTATGTTCATATTTGTTTTAAAAACAAACATCCAACCCATGGTAATGTAGATTTCACTATTACCTACTGTAATAATGAATATGTCACATGTCTCCTTCGTTTCCAGAATTTGCCTTTCCTTAATACTTCTACATTACTTTGCAGTTGGAAAAATGCTTCAACTAAACAATAAATTATTGGAATGTAAACTCATATTTTACTACATTTTTTATTCACCTTATGTACATAAAGGTAATTTCTTTCAACATTTTTTGGTGACTTATTGAAAAGGATCGAATCCTAGGACAAATCACATGACTAGTTAGTAATAAACAAAAGTCAGCCACCATAAGCATAAGAAGGAAAAGAAAGGAGGGAGGAGAGAGAAAATAAATCAGCATACCAGTGTATGCCAATCTCATTGGCAAAATGTAAGATGTCCTATGCTCATATTCTGGAATATAGTTAGCCAGTATTGCAAGACACCACAAATTGCTCCTACAGCACATCCAGTTTCCAAGAGAGCCAATGACTCAATACATTTCCAAGATCAAATACATACATGAAAACCAAGCTGAGACAACTCCAAGTAAGCATCATAGAACAATACTTTAAAGTTGCTTCAGGACCTAGCATGGGTTCCTGAAGTTCTTGCCAGCAAACTTGGCACCAGCACCAAGTTCTTCCTCGATACGAAGGATCTGATTATATTTTGCAAGACGCTCAGAACGGCAAGGAGCTCCAGTCTTAATTTGTCCTGTGCAGAGTCCTACCACCAAGTCAGCAATGAAACAATCTTCAGTCTCACCAGACCTGCATTGAAGACACACAAAGTGTTAAATCATCAGCAAACAATTACCTATGTTCATATCATCAACAGTAATGATCACATAATTCAAGGCAGGCTATATCTGAGGAACAACTATATCCTGAATAATTATGCTTTTCATCACTAAATCCATTAAATGGATATTTCATGACTAGAGGCAAATATAGGTTACCTGCTACTAAGACGACAATAATCTGACCACGACAACAGAGGAAGAAGAGAAGACTAAGAGAAGCAGGTGCAGGGGATGGTTTCTTATCCTACTCACTTTAGCCATTACTAATGTTTCACTGTCAGTAACGAATCTAACTATCCTTCATTTCTCTGCCTCTTATGATTATGATTTGATGATGGATGTTTGTCTCTTCAGTAAATATTGAATGAAAGTGCTGCATCACCAAAAAATAAATTCCAATTTGCCTTTCAACATGGTTTCTTACATTTAAGATTTTACTACTGTTTTCTGCAATGCACCAAATAAATCCTTTCAACATTATGCTAATCCAGTATATTGCTCCAATGTAGTTATATGCATCTGTGACAATGTCTTCAATTTGTTCATTATCACTCTTGCCACTACTCTGCAATCAATTTCTTATAATTCAAAAGACACAAATTTTGCTTGTCTTATAAATCTTTTGTAAATAGTGAATTTGGTCAATTTGAAAGACAGCCTATATATCCTCCATTCACAATTCTTCCTTAGGAGTGGGAGTCTAAGCATATACCTCTTAAGTTATTGGACATGAAATACCTAAGGTACATAATTTAACCATCCTCTGATTTGAAAACTCATGAGAGAGAGAGAGAGAGAGAGAGAGAGAGAGAGAGAGAGAGAGAGAGAGAGAGAGAGAAACACACACTAACCTGTGGGAGACCATGGTGCCCCAGCCATTCTTCTTGGCCAGCAGGTGAGCATCAATTGATTCTGTAACGGAGCCAATCTGGTTCACCTTGAGGAGGAGACAATTACAGGCCTTCTTCTCCACAGCTGTGGCAATGCGCTTAGGGTTGGTCACTGTCAGGTCATCACCAACAATCTGGATACTGGTACTGGAAGTCATCTTTGTCCAGTTCTCCCAATCATCCTGAAGAGGAATGTATAATAGTTTTCTTCATTACATGCAACCATTATACTTGTATTGTCACAAATTTCACAACTCCAAAACTTAGAAAGGTAACCAAACACAGATCTGGTAGCAATGAATAAAATATGAACATGTTATCATTTATATGAACTTAAGTGAAAATTTACATGATTGAAAAAGAAGGCTAACATCCCAGAACTTGGTAGATACTTAATGAAATTTTTTCTAAGTTGTCATGATTTCAAATCATACACAACATAGGTGTGTGGCTCATTTTTATCTTTTAAGTGACCAATTGTGTAATTGGCATTTTCACCATTGCCTCCAAGAGATCTTTAAAGATAATCATGTCTGTAAACCTACAGAAAAAAAAGGAATATAATTCTGAGCCTAAGAAATCTAACCAATGAACAACTATCAAAATTGAGTCTTCACACATTAGAAATGAGAAGGTAAAGACTGAAAGATGGAGGGAATGGAGATATTGGACAGAAAATGGAATAGAAGAGGAACGAGAGGACATGGAAAGAAACAAAGATATATACACAAGGGGATACCAAGAACAGTTTCTCACAACAATGAAAATAAATAATCAAGATTATGAAGTAACTGATACATGAACAGCTCAATCATGAACAGATAGGATAACTAGTTGATATACCAACAGGACAGCAAGAGCATTTTCCTTTCTTGTCACAATTTAACATACACAAACACACACCCACACACACACAAACAAAGCTGAGAATAAATTAGCCCAATGGATATAATTTTTGGGCGCAAGATAACATCTCACACAACCTTCATTTTCACTGATAAACAGTACAGTTTTGGCTTACTAATTCTATTATAAGTAATGCCTAGGAAAAAAATTCACAAGCAATTACAATTCACGTATTAGTCTGTCAAGATAATACACTTACTTGGTCAAATGGATCCTCAATTGAAACAATGGGGAAGTCCTTGCAGAATTCCATGTACAGATCCCTGAGCTGGTCACCGGAGATCTTCTGAGAACCATCATTATTAGCAGTCTTAAAGTCAAGGTCATAGACATTATTGCCCTTGTAGAATTCAGAGGCAGCCACATCCATTCCAATTTCAATCTTGCCTGTGTAGCCAGCCTTCTTGATAGCCTCTTGAATAAGATCAAGAGCATCCTTGTTGTTCAGGATGTTTGGTGCAAAGCCACCCTCATCACCAACAGCTGTAGCATCCAGACCAAAGCGTGCCTTAATGACAGCCTTCAAGTGATGGTAGACCTCACTGCCCATGCGCATGGCCTCAGTGAAGCTGGTTGCACCAGTGGGCAGGATCATGAACTCCTGCATGGCTAACTTGTTGCCAGCATGAGATCCTCCATTGATGACATTGAATGCTGGTACAGGCAGAATTACCTCACCATAGTTGGCAAGATTGGCAATGTGCCTGTCAAAAGAACATTTGCTATTAGTCACTAAACTTTGGAGGACCTATTTCTTACTTAGCCCCCATCCTAAGCAAATCTGCATACACGCTTATTAGATACAAATTTTTCTTTTCAACCCAAAAGGAGTATTGCATACATGGAAGCCTTAAAAATCAATATTCATATGCTTATATTTGAAAAATAAATTTCTGATCATAAAATGTAAAAAATGCAGCAATGTACATACAAATATGGTCGATAATGATATTATTCCACTTCATTTATTTATTCATGGTGTGTGTGCATATATTCACTGTTGTGGTCACCTGCTGGTCACCCAGCCAGCTTTTTCCCTACAGAGTGAGCTCAGAGCTCATGGACTAATCTTTGGGTATGACTGAAACCACATCACACACTACACAACAGCGAGGCCGCAATCCCTTGAGTTACGTCCTGTACCTACTTGCTACTGCTAAGTGAACAAAGGCTAGATACATATGAAGAGGCTTGCCCATTTGCCGCTTGGCCATGCCCAGGACTCAAACCCGGGCCCTCTCAATTATTGTGACCCAAACGTGCTAAGTACTGCACTACATTTTTTTTTTGGTGTGTGTGTGTGTGTAAGTGCCTGTATTTATAAAGCAGTTCATCTAATTTCTCTTCCAGCTGGCATATCTTTTGTTGATGCACCATGGCTGTGAAAGTACCCAAGCCTGCTAACTTGTAAGAGATATGCCAAACTAGCAAACACTCAGAAAAACAATGACTGCTCTCACAAGACTAGTAAAATGAAGAAAAAAACATATACATATTTGAAAAACATTCTAAACATCAAGCTTTTTTTTGGCATATTCTATAACATACAATGTGACATGTTTTTTTACGATTAATCTTAAAACTTCACTATATATCTATGAAAAGTTTCTGTTTCCAAATAAATCATTACTGTTTCAGAAAACTAATTAGCTTCATCTCAAAGCTGACTTAAACCAGTGGACATGTAAAGAAAACATTGTGGCCATTTATACTTCTATGGGATTTTATCAAGTTTATCAGCATTATTCAGTATAGGATGGATCTAAGAAATAAACAAAATGTGTGAACATCATACAAATTTATAAATAATGCATCAAGAACAATAACAAAAAAAATTAAACATTGATTGCTGCTGAACTGAAGTTGTAAGAAATTTGTAATGGAAATATATGGGAAACTTATGTTGCAAGCACATATCCTTACTTGTAAAGAGGAATTCCCAGCTCAGCAGCACCAGCTTTACAGATGGCCAGGGAGACCCCAAGGATTGCATTGGCACCCAGACGGCTCTTGTTCTCAGTACCATCCAACTTGCACATGAATCCATCACATTCCTTCTGCTGGGTTACTTTCAGCCCCTGCAAAAAGAAATCCACCCATTTCTATTTACTCTTGTACTTTGAGATTCTTAAACATCAAATTAGAATAGGATTTAGAGCCCCAGAGAGCACCAAAGTAGTTATAAGATCTAGTTCAAGATCATATAACCCCAAGAATTTTGCCGAATTACCAAGAATTTCAGCATTTCCACAACGAATACTCATCCATTTCTCGCACAACTATACTGTAGTTGGTCCATTATACAGTGGTTTTTGCATCTGGCTATCAATTTGCAGCCTCCAGTTCAAATCTGGGGTGTGCACAGCTCACCCTGCTGTTCATCTTTCATTCAGATGGTTGATAAATGGATGAATAGGAAAACCTGGAGGCTATCAGTGGAAACACATATGATGCACAGCAAGCTTGCATCCCACAGTTAGGGATATCGTCTGTCATAAATTCTGAAGCCAATGACAGATGAGCATTGAGGCCACATACAGCGACAGCATATTTTCCAAACTTCTAAAGCCATTCTATGACGATATCTTTCATAGCTCTTTCTTTCCCTATCTTAGCACAATAACAAATTTTCTATCTTACCACATTTATACATTATCTTCAGATACAAACTTTTACTTTCTGCAATCTCTTTCATTTCCTACAACCAGCCTACTGCTAGCACCCTTACCAAGTGGGATAGACTAGTTCAGATCTTAACTTCCTTTCAAAATCTTAATATTTGCAGTTAATATGTAAAATAATTCTTGTCTATTCTCCAAAAAGATATCATAAGCCAGCCATTTCACGTTAATTTTACTTTACACCATCATGCTCTGCACTTGAGTCAAAAGTCTTGATAGAAAATGAGAAGACATCACAATAAATTAACTCACACTTTTGATGATCTCAGGAGCAATAATGTCATTAACATTCTTTACTGCGTTGAAGACGGATTTTCCATGGTACTTGGACTTGTCTCCATCACGCATTTCCAGGGCCTCATGCACGCCCGTGGAGGCCCCTGAGGGCACAGCAGCACGGAAGAGCCCCTTCTGAGTGTAGAGGTCAACTTCCACCGTGGGGTTACCACGGGAATCAAAGATGCTGCGGGCGAAGATCTTGGTGATAGACATCCTGGAAGCTGCGCGATGGATCCTGTCAAGGTAAAAATATGAATTATTTATCAAATCATTTCTTTTAACATATCAATTGAACAATATCAAATTACTACAATTACAAAAAAAATGTAATAGGCACATTACAGATGGGATTTAAGAATGAAGACACACAAGTCACCCAAGTACACCTATCATCCTTCTTTCCTTAATCCTCAATTATATTAGGTAGTGAGGCTCTAATCCTCAGATACATAGCATCTCATCAACCCTGGCAAGCCCTAGCCATCTCCAACACCTATCACCTCTCCCCTCTGCTACCAAGTATACAATAGACCCTTAATTTCTGTGGGTCTTAGGGACCACAGACTCCCTGCAAAAATATATGATCTCCATAAAATTTTGCATCCATGGCATATATAGTATACAGAAACAGCCACGTAAACACAATCCATTTTATTGCCACACTGCAATACCATATAGAACAGAAAGCAAATAAAAATAAAGAAGAGCTTAAAACAGTATAAATAAGAAGTACATAATACAATAGTGAGAGAGATTGCATGCCTAGAACCCACATTATTGGCAGTAATATGGCAGTTTTGTGTGGTTAGTATTAGGATTACATTACTATTTTTTTCAGTAGTGTTACAGATATTGTTAAATTATTTTACTTACTGTATATTTTGGACTGTTAGGCAAGTGGGTATATCAGATGACTTCATATTGAAACCAAGGAAGAGAAAGATAGACAGAGTAAGGATGTGAAGTGGGGTTAGGAGAAAGAAAGCATGTGCTCTATGGAGAGGTGGTAATAGCGGGGGAATCCCCGTGAAGCCTGGAGAATGCTGTAATGGAATGACTGGCTCCCATTGTCATGTATGTAGTGTTAATCTTATGAGATTAGCTGTGAAGGCTATGATTGGCTAGCTCAACACTGACACCAATAAATTGTGTACCTAGGACAACATATTAACATGTATATATATATATATATATATATATATATATATATATATATATATATATATATATATATATATATATATATATATATATAATGTACGAGTTTCTGAGGCTCTATAAAATTGCCAAGTAGTAACAAGAGATGGCACATGAGCCTAGAAGTGCAGGGTCGCCACTACCTCCACAATGTTTCACTCACTATTAGTTGTGATGCCCTCACACATAATCTCATTATGAACTCTTCTGTAGCAAGCTTGCCATATGGCCAGCTTCACAGCCAATGTAAGGCAATAATACATAATGTTAGAAAGTACTTCTTGGAAGAATGGGCTAATGAACTGTGGAGACTTGCAAAACACATGCACAAAAACGGCCAGCATAGAGTGCAGCAAGTATGGTTTGACAGCAGAATATATTAGCCATGATAGGCTTTCATTTGTTCAAATCTGTCACAACAGTTCATAAAAAATTGTCTGACAAATTTTCTAATCCAGCTGAGGTGAACATGCTTAGCTCTAATCCCCACCACAATCCCATAGGTGCCCTAGCATGTTGGTGGGAAAAGATTTACAACAGGTCCTTCCCTTGCAAAATATGGTAGCTTTTCTCCTTTGAATTGTTTACAAGAAATTGCAAAATTTTGTTTACTTATTCCCATTTTCTCCACCAAGTAAACCAGAACAAATTCAATTTATTTAACCTAACCTAACCCTAACCTGATCTAATCTAACCCAACTGTTTCTAGAGCAGTATCGATTTTCAAAAGCATCAATACGAATCAATAATAAGTGGCCCTATACAAAAAAAAAAAGAAAAAAAAGTACAAGTACAGTAATATTCTACCACATCATGTAGTCATGTTGGTAAAACTACAGAGGGAGGACAAAACAGGCAATGCATGACACTGAGGGAAAACTCAAGGGTCAGCATAATGTTATTGCCTTACACTGGCTGTAAAGCTGGCTTTTTATTTTCACTATTTTTCTTGCCCTTGGCCAGCTTCCCACTCTAAGAAAAAAAAAAAAAAAAAAAAAAAAAAAAAAAAAAAAAAAAAAAAAAAAGGTGAGCCAGCAACAGAACAGCCCATAGCAAGACTGCATGAGGGCATCAGGACTGATGGTGAGTGAAGTTTTGTGGAGGTAGCAACGACCCTGCACTTTCAGACTCGTGTGCCAAATTCAGGAGGGGGAGGAAAGAAACCTTAGTATGTACAAAAAGCACCACTTGATTTTTCCCTCAAACAAAATTTACAATGACCTGAAAATAATTTAGGAAATGCACCAATTTAGTAGAAACAGAGAAAAGCAGACAGAGGGTAAGGAGATGGAGTAGGGTTGGAGAAAGAGGGAGAGCCTGTGATCTGGCAATGGGGGGAAATCCCTGGCAACCTCATAGTCACACAAAAGATACCAGTTTAGATTACAGCAACTATAAATCTAACCAAACCTAACAATATGAAGTAGCACTGCAATATTGATTTCATTACTATGGCCTTACAAAAGCTGTCCCCACATCAAAAACATGGCATCATGTTCTGCAGTAAGTACTCTATCACCTTCCATTGTTCTTAATGATAAGAATGGTAAAGAATGGTAAACATTAACCTCCCATATATATATATATATATATATATATATATATATATATATATATATATATATATATATCGATTAATTTGAAAAGGTAAGAATGTAGATTAACCAGTCAATGGACTACTTATTTACACCATATCACTAGTACTAGTTACAAAATCTTGGTGAGCTTATTACCATTTTTACATTAAAACAACCAGTAACTATCTAGAAAGGTGTCAGCCTGACACTAAGAAATAAGGAATGTATCAATGGTTATATTCTTATGCCTAGAACACCAAAAGAAAATAGCCAGGAGAAATTTCCCTAGATTTAGGGAAATTTTCCTAGAAATCAAGTATTCTGGCTTTGGCTACATTTAGGAATTTCATTAGGTTAGGTTCAAGTTAAGTTAGGGTAATTTTTTAGGGGGGTCCAGGGGGGCACAGCCCCCCCCCTAGCAGGGGGTGTCCAGAGGGGGTGCAGCCCCCCGGCTAGAATGAGTGTCTGGCTTTTGGAATTTCATTAGGTTATGTTAAGTGAGGATAATTTGCCCCCTGGCTAAATTTAGGGGAAATTTCCCTAGATTTTTAAACTCCATATAGTATCACTCGTATTATATATCTCCCCCCCCCAAAAAAAACTCAATTACTCACAGTCCCCCAAGCTTGCTTGAGGGGTTGGGTGTGTGTGTGTGGTGAATGGGGTGGAGCAGTAATTCTAGACAAATACCCTAAATGCTGATATTTTTTTGTTTTATATATTTTATACAACCATTAATGCGTTCTAAATAAACCTATTCCTTAACTAAACCTAACCTAACCTAATGCAGGGATATTCGTGTTCAATGTAAAATTTACTGATCATAAAAATTAAACGAAAAATTTGCGTGGGGAAGTATAGAGAAAATTGTCTTAGAAAGATGGGTAAATTTATAGTTTAACACAATATGCCCTATCTCTACCATCACCCCCCAAGCCCTCCAACACGCTTGGGAGCCTTTGAGGATTCTGGGGTGGGGGAGGATGCATATATGAGCGATATAAGACCTATTAAAAAATCTAAGGGGGTTTCTCTAAACATTTCAAGAAGGAAATTTTTCATAATTAACCAATGCCTAACATAAAGCTAACCTAACGTAACCTAGCCGGGAGGCTGTGCCCCCCCTCCCCCCGGACTTAGAGAAAACTCGACAGACACAGCACATTCCCGGACTTTTTGCAGCGTTATTATTCATTTCCGACAGTAGTGTACTAATTGGAAATGTAAATAGTAAGAACAACCTGACGGTGGCCAATATCATCTAGTGTTCATTGTACGAATCTATAGTAGAACCGAAAGATGCTTACTTTCCAGTGGTGCACTCTTTTCTTGTGTCAGTAACACTGACGGGAAACTCAGGTAATGTCCAGAGGAAATACCTTCGTTAACAAAACTTGCACCCCTTTCTTTTCGTTTTTTTCATGGAGAGGAATGCAACCCATCAAGTTCTTTATGATGATGGGTGTCACAATGGTTATACATTTGTTTGCTGAATATACGTCATTAACTAGCAAAACTCTCCTAAGGTAAATTTCCATGTGTGAAACAGTGAGACGAGGCCATTCTGAATTAGATTTAAACAGTTGCTAATCGCTTTGTAACACACTTGCCGGTATGGCGGCAGCTGGCAACACAGGGCAGGTGAAGGTCACCTTGCTCGATGCATCCTATACTACCCGAAATTCCAAACCGGCTCAACAAATATTGCAAACTTGTAGATAACACCACATGTAAATACCAAACACTGTTCAAGGTCTTGGAATATTCAGTTGACACATAACAGACTAGACCATACCAAAACTCGTTTACCACCTACATTTCAGCCGGTAACTTGTCACGTACACCCGAGAGGCCCGACACATCCTACACTGTCACAAGCTGCAGGATCAATATTTTTATGTATATCCTGTTGTAGGCAATGAAATAATCTCTGCATAGTCAATGTAGAGATCTGAAATGTACATTATCACAAAATACACCTAGCACACAACACTCACCAACCTTGGGTCTCCAACTGGCAAGGATCGAAGGCGTTACTTCTGCTTTATATAGAAGCGCGCCAGCGCCCTCTAGTTGAGGAGAGCAAGTTGTTCAACCTTATGGCGTGAAGACTTAGGAGTCAAAATCCACGGTTATCGGCACCGGCAGTGTGGTTGAAGGAAAACGTCCGGAGTAGAGGAGATGCCAAGGTCACGACAAAGTGACACTGTCACATACAGCCCTACACACTGTTGGCACGGTAATATCCCCGCTTTGGGTGTCTCACCAACGTCTGGTGCCACGTTACCCTTGTCCACAGTGTCATTGTCCCGTCTGTCTTTATCACACGGTAATGTTTTATTTCATCGATTGCACGCTTGGTGGTATCTTGACATGAAGATATCAGTGATGCATGTCGACATCATGTAAGAATGCCAAATGTTATATGCCAATTATTATTGTTTGAGGACATACGTAATATCCTTGCCTCTTAATTGATGTCCCCCTCCAAATAACAGGTTCATGGAATCAATCTGGTAAAACATCGCACTATTTGGGAACTTTCCCTATAAATCAATATTTTGTGGATATGAGTATAATTGATTATAAAGCATTTCTAGGTTATTACTTTTTTACCATAGTTGTAAGATTATACTATGAATGACCTTGAGTGGTGTCTCCTGTGACCTACACTGACTGGGTGAGAGAGGACAGCGCCCATTTGGCAGATCAATAACCATGCAGTGCCTAACAAGTCTCCTCCATGACTGCAACATTCCAACCAAGCTACGTGATGGTAATGCAATGGGTCAAACTTCAGGATGAATGTTAAATTTCAATAAATTTCTTATCAAATGGCATATGTTAGTAGCAAAATCAAACGCTAATCACTGGTTTAGAGAATTCAAACTATCAAGGTCAAGAAGGACAACAGTACATTAAATTCGGTTAATATACTATTCGGCCTCAAGAAATTTAATTAGTACTAAGAAAACTTTACCCTTCTGAAAATGTGTCATCTATTGCACAAGCGTTGAATCTCGTATGTGAGTAAATACATAAATAGAAAAACATCTAAAATTCGGTCCACTTTTTGAACAAAAGTTCTCTCTCTCTCTCTCTCTCTCTCTCTCTCTCTCTCTCTCTCTCTCTCTCTCTCTCTCTCTCTCTCTCTCTCTCTCTCTCTCTCTCTCTCTCATATACGTAAATACCTTACCAAAACAGATTAACAAATAATTATTTAGTTTTCAAAATCAAATATAGTAATAAAAAAAACGTTTTTTTTTAATATTTTTTTTAGGCTCTTCAATAAAATTCATTATCAGATGCATGCCTTACCATTTTCTTCGTGTATGACTACGTAAAAGTGATGATAAGATGTTTGTTGGGGAAAAATACTGTACACCTGCATAGTCTACTGCTCTAGAAAAGAAAGAAAATTGTCTATCTATCTATCTATCTATATACATACATGCATACATACATACACACACACACACACACACACACACACACACACACACACACACACACACACATTTATATATATATATATATATATATATATATATATATATATATA
>CM035189.1:2923932-2951432 GCA_020233015.1 Callinectes sapidus | reverse complement strand
GATTACTGCAAAAGTAATAGTCGTAAATTTGGTATGTTACTGCTGAAGAGAGTATTTGCTTTGCTTTGAGAGTATTATCTACCAAGGATATAATTCTTAGAATCCTTGACCTGACTGAAGTCTACAAGTGCACCGAGGAAGCTTACTAGAGAGCGCTAGAGCGCTGGTTTCCGGCGCCGACCCGCGCCTGAAACCAGTGGGAAGGTGTCCATCTAGGATCCTTGGTGGTGTTCACAGAGGAGAGGACGCGGGTAACCAGTTTTGACCCGTTCGGTGAGCGGCACGGACAGTCATCAGTATACAAGATGTCAAGTTCATCGTCTGACGATGACTTCATGCTGCTCGATAGTGTTCATACACAAGTCAAGAGAAAAAGAAGAGCAGTATATGATAATAAACTACAAGAGAGAGGAGCTTGGAGAATATCATCACCTTTTCAGTGATCTGAAAAGGAGCAAAGCCAGATTTTTTTTATACATAAGGATGACACAAGAGACATGCAACTACATATCCCACCCTGGGTGTCTAGCATAATTATACCTTTGCGTAGTAGCATCCAACCGCGCGGGTTCAACAGGCAAGAATGATCGGAGCAAACAGGAAAGGGTTGCCAGAGCCGACACGCCTAAACCTGCTTTCTCTGTGCACGCCTACACCGTGTTGTGGTTCGAGGGTGTCGGTGCCGTGTTTCTCTGCCTTATGAAATCATGTTTCTGTTATCACACTTCAGTATACTTAGTAATTTAGCCAAGCTACAGCAGAGAAAAAAGTCGCCGTCTCAGTCATATAAAGTCACTATAAAAATAGTCACATTACAAGGCCAAAAGTAGAGTTGCAAAGTCGTAAAGTCAGTCGTATCTAGAAAAATTATAGCCACGCCCAGCTCTGTTATGTGTGAGTGGCTCTCTTTCTTTTGTAACATCTGATAATCTACTTGTTTTATTTGTCTGTATACCTGCGTGTATGCTGTATGTGTCATTGATGATGTATTTCCTGTTGAGTTGTGGTAAGCTCTGCATAAACTGACTCGCCTTGGTTTCTGCTGTTACTGTATGCATGAACATGATGTTGCCCTGTGGTGTGCTTCCCTGCTATGCATAACATAAAGATAGTCATGACCTTTGTGTAATAATTTGTGTAGTGTTTCCATCTTGGTATGTCTTCTCTTCCAATATGTCACAATGTAAAAGAGTACGATTTTTGCCAACTTTTGTCCTTTATATAAAGCTTTTAGAAAACCTTTTGAGGTTACTACACTGTCTTAAAAAAAAAAAAAAAAAAAAAAAAAAAAAAAAATCAAGTAGTCTTAATGATGAGACTTTTTTTTTCCATAAATGATGCCTCTATGCACTATGTTGTAACACTAATGTCTATAAGGTGAATAATGTGATCAACTCTTCATTTTGGTAGATAATTCAAGATATGGCTTAAGATTTGGGTTAATAGATTTTAAGGATTTGCATTTATTACCATTTATTATTCATCCATCATCCATATAATTTCTAATCCAACAAAATCTTCCTTAACTCCACCTATACAGACATGTTTCTTGACAAATATTGTCTTCCCTTCTGAGCAACCCCTCTCTCAATTCATCATCCTTCACTATCAGTATAAATGTGCTTGTACATACAAAGTACTCAGACAGATTTGAATTAAAGTATAAAACAGAGCATTTGTACTTATCCTTGGAGTCATATAAACTTTAATGTACTCTACTAATTGTAGTAATAATTGAGTACATCACCATCCATTCTTATCATTATTCCAGATATTTTTTTTGCTGAAGTACTGGGATTCAATTCTTACACACACACACACACACACACACATGTGAAGAGGAGGGAGATGAGGAAAGAGGGTGTTGGAATGTCAAAGTCAGGTCAACATTCCTCAGATGTTACTCTGCATTTAATGAATCATATTGGCACAGACTTTGATTTACACTACTAACTCTTAATTTATTCTTTCTTGATAGATGTGTTCATGTTTTCATACTTAATGATGCATTCACCTGCCTTTACATTCCTTACAATATTATGATAATTATAATGTACTATACATATAATATTACAATTAAAGACATTCACTCATACTTTTTTTTGGACGAGGTGGAATCAGAAACTTTTTGCTGTATCAACTGATTGTCTTCAGCCTCTTTCTCATCACTGCAATATTGAATCTTTTGCTATTTCCTAACACTACTTTTATGTCAATTCTTAGCTGCATGGCTTCCTTCCTCCCATAGCCTTGCTGCAATAGACTTTCTTTTTTCTCTCACCTCCGTTCTGTCCAGCTCTTTAATGCTGAAGTTAACCAGTATTCTCAATCATGAATCCCTTTCTCTGGTAAACTCCGGAACTCACTGCCTGCTTTTGTATTTCCACTTCCTATGACTTGTGCTCTTTCAAGAAAGAGATCTCAAAACACTTACCTTGTTATTTTTTACTACTGCTTTGGACTGTATTTAGGGCCCACCACATAATTGAGACTTTTTTTAATGACAATTTGTTACAACAGTGACTAAGACCATGTCCAAGCATAGTGAGGTAACCTCTCTGTCTCTCCGCCCCATCAACCACCACCTTATATTATTTTCGTTATAATCATGCTGATTCCTGCATTCAGTCTTGGTAAATTTTGTCATAATAACATTGTGTTGCTTCATGTAAAATTTATGATTGTATTTACAAAAATATGAGTTAAATAGTGAGGTGCTGTCAACTTACTTATTTCTCTTCTGACAGCCTTTTTTGGATGCTGTCAGTCAGTCATCAATGACTGTATACCTATGCCCTTCCTCTCATCCCTGCAAGAGGAGCAAGGCTTGCCAGTTTGTGTGAGCCAAGTATACTGCAGAGTTTTAGGTTCCAATCTCACATACTATTTGCTATTTGTTGCTTCTGTTTCCAGGAACTCATTCCACTTCTTAATTCTCTCTTCCCGCTCAGCAGCAGTCTCCTCAATCCTGTGGACAAAAATCATGTAGATTACAATATGGTAAATGATTTCCCTTTCTAAGCAAAATGAATTTCTGATTGAAAATAATCCTTCATCATTATTTGCAGCATACTTCCACCATTTTATCAAACAGAAAACAACTGCTCTCACCTACATCAGTATAATCTGGAATTTCAAGTTTTCATTTTAACATCAAATCTAATTTTAATCCAGTCAAACTGACAAATTGCCAATTTTGATACTGAAATATGTGAAAATTGTTCTTTTCCCTTGGAAGCCATTTTGTGATTGTGCTGCTCCCTGCTGAACATGATAGTAAGTTTGACTTATAGGGCTATAGGATTGATGAATAACACTTAAGTGACTTGCATAACAAAAAGATTCACAGACAATCTGTTGGAGGGAGGTTACTCAATCAATCAGTCACAGACTTATATGCTGGGTGGTGTGTCATCTTGCTTATCCTGTGGGCCCACTTTTGATACTCACACCTCATGAATCTCCATGCAGGCTCCCTTCCTGTACCAAGTAACTCACAGAAAGAGGCATCGACTTACTGCAACCTCCTGGGTCTTCAGTATGGTGACCCCTAAAGATTTCGCTATACAATACCCAGCTGCAAGACTGGTGATTCTTGCTCCTTTCTTTTATTCATCAATAATCTCTTTTTTCCAGTTCAATAGCTGTCACTTAATTCTTCCTTTTAGGCTTATTTTTTACCACTAATAAGCCTCTTTGGTGCCAGTGTAAGTTTCTAAATGAGAAAACACAGACAATGCATGAGAATATTGTTATTCTCACGACCACAGCAGACAACTGGCAGTGTTGGGGAAGAGGACAGGAGCCTTTGTTTACAACCACATGTACAGATATTTGAGAACAAGGTTTTTCTTTTGAGCATCGTCGACCTTTTGCCTTTGAGTATCAAAAAGTTCAACTTCCAAGATGTTCAAGTATTGAGTCTTCACTGTATATTTTTCAATTATCTGCATCAAAAACTGCAACCACAGTGTTTTTTCTGGCCCATGGCATTATGAACTCTGTCAGCACAAGTATTTGGCATTGTTGGCACCTGTGCAGACAGATGAAGATTTAAATCTTCAAGTTGCTGGTGATCCCTGTCTTATTCTCTACTTGTGAGTTATAATAGTTGTGTGAGGCATTTTACCGTAAATACTATTAAATACAATTATACAACACATGGAATGCATTAGAGATAACTATGTGAGTGTCATTTCTCACTCAGAAACAGGGTCACTACATCATTGGGACCTTAAGCAAGATAAGCCTATTAAAAAAATCATCAAACTTACTTGAATTTCTCTTTTCCATCCCACGTGGTGACGTATAGTGTGCGTCCTGCATACATCCGCTTATGAAGAGTCGCCACACACATATCTGCACTTTCTACTTCTTCAAACGTGACTTGAACCACACCTTCAGGATGCAGCTAAGGAAGAGATGATTGATGGTGAGTACAAAATATACAAAGTGATATAATTTTTGTATCTAGTTGACTGTTGATGGAGACACAACATGTTGCTGAGCAATACTACATGTTAAGAAGGCTATCAATCCAGGTTGAGCTGCTGTTATAATTCAGAAGATTCAGAATTAGTTCCTTTTGTGTTAGTATCTTTGTTGAGTTTCTTCACCATATTTCCATTTTTTTCTGCTATTGCTAATAAAGTCTCTATGTTCCAATATTCACAAATTATTATCATTGCATGGAGCCTTTAGAGAAAATGCACTCAAACTTTGCTGAATTTCTGAAACTGTCTAAAATAATTTGAAAGAGATATGTAAAAATTAGGTAATCAATATCATGATCTCTAGCCATCATTATTCTTGTTTTTATTGTATACTGATAACTTTGAGACCAACTTTATGATGTACATTCTAACATATTGGACACCTCAGTCCAACATATTCTTAAAAGAATCAAATTAGTACTTTGAATCTGGCATTAGTTAGGTGAACATATATTTGAGGATTAACAAAAATTGCAGTTCCATACTGTAACCACTTTGGTGATTTTGTGCCATAATGTCTGAAGCAAGTTATTTAGATCAAGGACTTCCAAAACAACTAACAATACAGATGGCACAAAGGTTAAATGGAAACATTTCTTGTTCTCCATTTTGAGGAACATTAATGATAACTACATAAAAAGCTACTGTAGTAAAACGTAGGATGTGAAATTTCTAGGAGCATTTTTTAGAAAGAGTTAACCCAAGTGAATTCAATGTCAAGAAGGAAAATAGTTGAGTGCTACAGAAGCACAAACCTAACCTAAGTAGTAGTTATAGAGGAAAAGAAACCTAAATAGTATGAGAAGAGACAGGATATTTTAACAATAAACTTGGTAATTGTGAGCCACTTGATAGCTAACCCATATTAAAAAAATACACCTGATTTAAATGTATGTATTCAAACTGGGGATGGGTAACCTCTGGCCTCAAGGCCATACAAGGTCTGAAAACCCACAATGCTGTTCAGAAATGCTACTGCATACATAAAACCATAAAGTCATGAAAGAATAATATATAATATATTCATATTATGTACTGGACTATGTACATGTCAATTAAATTTAGTGATCAATGAACTCAGATTGTGGCAGCATCATAATCTTTAATACACATAGTAAATTAATAATACATTAGTTAAAAATATTAAAAATACCAGCATGTATTTTCTATAACCAACAATCAGTGTTAAAAAAATTCAAGTGGCTCTTGACAGGAGGAAGGTTCACAATCTGATTTAGATTCACATGAATTGGATGAATGAAGAACACTCCATGGTAGGCAAAAAGACAACTGTAAAAATAAATCTATTCAAAACCAGCTTATATACATTGCAGAAAAACTTTGATCTTACATCATACAGTTCCAACTTCTTTATTTTGCCAAAGTTTGAAGCCTGGCTCCTCATGGCTTCTTTGTGATCTAGGATTTTGTCCATGGCAACTTCAAACTCCTTTGGATCAAACACATTGCGAATCACAACTGTATTCTCCCATTTTTTCCTCTGCCCCCTCATAGGCTCTGGTCGCCAATCAAATAACCTGCAAAAGTAAGTAAAGAGCTGTCATATTTGGAAGATCTTTCATGAAATCCACTATAGCATAACACTGTTTAAGTGAATGTCATTAGAAAAGGAGAGGAGTTTCAGTAAAATTCAGTGACAGTGCAAAGATATTTTCAATAGTGGGATTGAGGGGGGCTTGGATAAAATGTGGAGAGGCAACATGGACAATGGTCATATCTTTTAATGTATCTTGGTAGCAATATTGGGGAAGGAGACTGAGGGGGTTCTATTAAAATGACTTATCAGAAAAATGGAAAGGTGAAAATAATGAAGATCTGATAAATAAGAAATGAGGAATATGTGGAATGGTTGAACAGGTCAAACAACATCCAAACATGGTTTGATCAAATGAAAAAAAAAATGGCAAAAAGTGAGATGATTATGACATGAATATTGTAGAAACAGTGGGTGCAAAAGTGTGATACACTATAAAATATGAGAGCAGTAATGAAAAATGTGTAAGAGATGGTGGAAGGAGAATGAGAACAGTGTGCAAGATAGGAATACACAAGATCAGATGGGAATGTATTACCTCAAATTAAGGCCTACTAACTTATATATTCACAAACTTTGGAATAACTAGAACATATTGGATACATTGAAATTATGATCAATTGATCTGGAAGCTCAAATAAATCTGTAGTTTGGGAGAGAGCTCCCAAAAGAAATCTGAGCTAGGTACTGAAAGGCCAACACATTATTGATTAAGCAAGAACTTGGATTCCAACATCACTTAACAGGAAATCTGCTATGACAACTATCCCCTTAGGTAAATGATTGGTAAAAAAGGACTAAAAAACATGAATATATATATATATATATATATATATATATATATATATATATATATATATATATATATATACAATGAATATTAGGCTGAATGGTTTTGTATCTCTCTCTCTCTCTCTCTCTCCTTCCCCCTCCACAAACATACACAAACACACATACATATAAACAGATAGCAGAATTATGGTTGAAATCAATAACTTGGTGAGAAATATTAGAATTGCATTTACATATCTAAATAAGTATAAGGTAAAACAAATACTAGTTTCATTAATTAAGTCTAGATTGGAATATGCAGCAGTGATATGGTCACCTAGCACCAAGAAAAATATAAAAAAGCTCAAAAGGATCCCAAGGGTGCCAACCAAATTGTGCCCAACCCTATATATATATATATATATATATATATATATATATATATATATATATATATATAGAGAGAGAGAGAGAGAGAGAGAGAGAGAGAGAGAGAGAGAGAGCCTGGAGACGAGAGAGAGGGACATGAGAAAAACTAGAGAACATGGTAAAAAAAAAAAAAACCAAAAAACAAAAAAACAAAAAAAAAAAAAAAAAAAAAAAAAAAAAAATATATAATATCTAAATTATATATAATATATATATATATTATATATATATATATATATATATATAAAGATTATAGAAGATTTAATAAAAAAGAACAGCTTCCCACATAGAGTGGTGGATGTGTAAAATGGGCTGGATAAAGATGTGGTGTGTGCAGAGACAATACAAAGTTTCAAGATCAAGTTGGACAAAGGAAGTTACAGAGATGGGATAATATGAGCGTAGCTCTCCTCCTGTGAAATACAACCAGGTAAATACATATGAACATGTCTTCATGCCCTAGTCCAAGTTTCTTTTCCACAATGTGTAAGTGCTCCTTTGTTTAAAGATGCTGGGAACCACTAAATATTATCTATCATTGTTATTTGTTAGAAAATTACTTTCATTTTGCATAAAATACCATGTTAACTGATTTTTATATTGATATTTTTTGAGTGTGGAGTAAATCAATTGGATCTCCATTATCTTAAAGGGAGAAATTAGTTTTGAGATACAAGCTATGTTATGGAAAAATTGTATTAATAACCTGAAGTTCCTCTGTATTGATTTAGAAAAAAAAAAAGTTTCTTCATAAAAAATCCAAATGACAATATCTTCACATAACAAGCTAAGATAAAAAAAAACTTACTTTTCCTGCTTTTTCTTCAGCCTTTCAAGCTCTTTCTTTCCTTTCTTTCGAGGCTTGAGCTTGGGGTTATATTCACCTTTCTGTTGGAATTTGGCCTGCTCCACATGTATCTTCATATTTCCAACTTGATAGCCATCTAGAATCTGCTCAGCCAGTTTCACTGATTCCACCTGCAAGTTTATAATACTCATTTATTATCATCATTTGGTTAAAAGCCACAAGTTCAAGGTAAAGCACTTAATTTAACTCTTCATCCCCTTGTAGCATTAGAGAAGACTGACAGAGAAAAGCTTTCTGTTTCTTTCTCCCTTTCACTCTCTCACATGAAATACATACAAGTTACTAAAGCCTTGAAAGGGACATATAATCAAATTCAATAAGTATAAGTTACATATATCAACCTAAGGTAAATTGATGTATATAACAAGTGAAAATGCATTCCATTTTATGTTATGTATACCTGCTTCATTAAAAGGAAAAATAAAGACATAAGCAAGATAACATTTCATACATAAAATATGAAATTAAGCACTATCAAGTTAGAATGAACTCCATTGCTAACGGTACAAAATCAGGTTTTTCCTTAAAGTTTGAATGCAATTTTTTAATGAAAATTTCAAAAGGATTTAAAGCCATGCCATATGCTAACTTTCATATTGGTTCTTTTTTTATTGTTAATTATCTCATTCTGCTTCACAAACCTCACTGACTTACTGAAGTCATCAATATATCACTTCATTGAAGTTCAAGTGTTCTAATTAATGTAATTCAAAAGAGTTGTGTAGTAATGAGTCCCACTCTAGATGAAAAATCTATTAACAAGAGTGCTTGAAGTTGGAGGTGTTTCAGATAGACTACATTGGAAATCTTTTTCCAGGATAAACAAAACCTAGTATTCCACTTTATAACAAGATGCTGAATCACAGAGGATTATATGACAAAATTTGCAAGTAAAGTGGCAAGAATATATTCAAGTAAAATTAACCAAGAATGTGAGATTTCAAATATCATCTGGATCATACCAAATTGAACTTAGAAAATATAGTGAGAAAAGCATGTGTGCAAAATAGAAATACTAATGCATAATCTGAATGATAAACATATTACTTATATCAAGAAATTTAGGTTTCTGAAGTTAAATAATAATTTTGAAAGATGTAATAATTCTATAGATATTATGACAGCCTTTACTCTTTCACTGCGATATGAGACAATTAACAACATCAATAGCAATGCACGAGATCTTTATTAGCATCTGTGAAAAAAAGGAATACATGAAAAAGAGTATAATTTGCAAATTTTACCCAGTTTAAGGATTTTAGATAGGTAACTGTTAGACAAGTAAAGATGTCTTGGAGTGATCGGTTATTAAGGAAAGATAGAGCAAATAGCAGTGAAAGGCTTAATGAACTTTATGGAAGCTCATAAGAATTCATTCAAAGTGGAAATACTCGTATTTTCAAAGCAGAATGGTACTACGCATAAATTTAAAATTTAAAGCATTACTTTTAAGCTTATAGATAAACTTAATAGCACACCAGTTTAAAAGGAAAATGAGAAAATTATCAGTGACCTTAATCAGTAAATACTTACAGAAAATATCTAAACACAGCACTTGTCTGCAATCTTATCAACCTGAACATTGGGATGCCATAGCTGATAAACTGTATCCACAATTTCTTAATTCAAAACATCAAATTTTCTATGGAGGTACTGTGATTATAAAATTATAAAATAATGGTAATAAACAATAATAATAATAAAAAATTTGCCATACCCATATAAACTTTAGTATAGAAAACAAATGACGCTGCTACATATGCACAAACTTAAATGTATCAAGCAACTCAAATTGTCCTCATCTGTCCACTATCTACTGTCCACTAATGACAAAAGATTACTGCAGTGTGAATCATGAAGGTTTCTGCCATCCAAGTCCTGCTTTTAATCCTTTTGGCTGCTAGAGGTCAGCTGTTTTGTGATCTCAATTTATTTGATTGCTGAAATGAGTTCTATGCAGCTTTAAAGCAAAGATTGACAATAATTGAAAAAATTAGTGATAATCAATTGGACAAGAAGCTGGAACCCGTTATGATTTTTTTTCCAGTCCACAAAACTACATGTAGTTGTTCTGATGTAGTTGAAATAACATAATTTCAGCTTTACACAAGTGGTCTTACAGACTATGAACTCAACATAACTTAATTTTCTGTTTGTGACAATATGGTCAATAAAATATGTAATCAATCTTTCCCGACAGGCAAAGTCTGTGGCCAAATAGGAGTCCAACACAGACGTTATGTATGTCCTCAAGACTTTATCCATCTAGGTAACAGATGTTACTACTTTAGCAGTGAAATGGCCACATGGCATAGTGCTCACTTCAGATGCAAGGATCTTGGCAGTCAACTGGCATCGTTAGAAACAAGGTGGGAGGATAACAATATCCGATCCTACCTCAATCGTCCAGAATTTGGTAAGATGCACTACTTAACAATCTTTCCTAACATTTAAATATAAAGGGTGTTTAATGAGTTCTCAGGTTAACATAAGAGGAGAGACACAAGCCTGCCATGACTGGAACACATCTGTACATGTTTCAACATGTAATACAGTGGCTGACATTCTCTCTGGTTTTCATTTAGTTCAATTGTGACTTTTGTGAGTGAGCATGGCTCCTTCCAGCAAAATAAGTAAAGTTGAATAGTGAGCTGAGATAAGGCTTTCCAAGATTAAAAGGAAGCATCACAATTGATTCATAAGGAGTCAAGAAGAGCACTAGGGGATAGTGCCCTATCCTATTCCACTGTCAAAGTGTTTGGCTACTTTCTTCAAACAAGGCTGAGATTCATGTGAGGATCATCCCTGACATGGTGGTCCATTAACTGTAGTCACCAAGGAAACTTGCTATGATAGAGAACATAGGCAAGGATAATTGTTGAATTTCAGTACATTGCTTCTCAACTGGGGATCAGTAATGGATCCATTACTACCCTTTTTCATGATCACCTCAACCTTTTCAAGAGGGGGTCTGCCTGATGAGTCCTGAGAATGCTGATGCCCAAGAAGGAGAGGAACCAGATAATAATTTCAATGGAAATGTTGACCCTCATGAGAGTAAATCTTGAGGGACTCATGGCAAAATCTAAACATTGGAAGTATCTCATCTCTCCAGCACCACAAAAATTGAAGGTCATAAGTCATTGAAGGGTAAGGTGACAGTCTTTTGGAGTTTGAAGGTATCTTGAATCATGGTCCATTAATGAGCAATATTATACTGATGTACTGGAAAAGTTTCAGAAGGCAGTGCTTGAGAAGTAACATTGGAAATGACCTAAGGTGCTCTCTTGCAAAAGTGCTCCTAACACACAAAAACATAGTGGCCATAGACAAAGTGACGTCCTGTAGATTCAAACTAGTGCTCCATCCCCTTATATCCCTAAGCTGGCACACTCTGACTTTCACTTTTCACCACACATGGAGAAGCGGCTGCAGGATGCCTTTCAATGATCACGAGGAGACCAAGGAGGAAGATTAAAGTGCACCACTTTAAAAATAATCAATCATGTAAGTTCATTGAATCTTTGCTCCAAATTTGCTCCTTAGCTAAGCTGAGAACTCAATGAACATTGCTTTTACATTGAAGTAAAAACAATGTCATGGTCATAGAGGATAAGTTCAAATATTCTATTTATGTGATGTGGCTGCATTTAAAGAGAGTCTGGATCATTTAGAAAATCTTTATCAATGATTCTTTTGACATGAAAATTTGAAGAGAAGTCAAGATCATTAAATACAGCAGCACTTCAGTTCAAAAGTCTCCTTACCTCTACCACTTTTATCCCAGCTCCTCTAACAGGTTTGGTTATACAGTTGTATACTTTATATGCAGGAAAGGTTACACTAAAGTCTTCAGCATAATGACTAAATTTCATTGAAATAAGACTTTGTTTGTTGAGAATAAATATTTTCTCTATGAGATTAAAAGTCTAGATCAAAATGATTTCATAAATTTTTGTTGCAATTTTGTTCAAATATAGCTATCCAGTTGCTGCTCAACTGGCTACTTCAGCTGCACCAACTGCATGGGAATGAATATTGATAAATTTGATAATTTATCCATCCTTTACATGAACTCTTGCTTTTTAGTGCTACCTCTTTTCACATCTCCCAACTTCTATGACTTGATCAACACCAACTCTATATATCAGTAACATTATAAAAAACATTAATGTTTCACTTACAGGGAACAAGTTATTTATCTAGATAGTGGGGTGGTCACATAGCACTCAAAATACATTACAAAATGTAATGTTTACCATAGTGAACCATTAAAGCAGTACAAAACAAGTTAATTTCAACTAAAAACATTCATATGTACCAATCCATTGATTTACAAATGAGTTATGTTCCAAGAAAACTATTCATAAATTTAAAATTCATAAATGGAGCCAATTTTTTCCCATACACTTCCATTATATAATATGAGGTATGTTCCTACAACCAAAAATCATGCCCCTTTCTTATACAGTGGTACCTCTTGATTCGAACACCCTTTGACTCGAACACTTCCCAATCCGAACACATTTGGCGAACAAATTTTGACCTCCAATCCAAACGCGGCCTCTCAATTCAAAAACAAAAACAAGTGGTGGCCGATGTGCCTTCCCTCCAGTCAGCCGGTCCCGCTTGCACTTCGCCGTGAACTCTCTCTCTCTTGAACGGCTTTCAAGTCACTCTGGCCCCTAGTTGCAATGGTTACTCCGGCCCCCAACCCTGATCACTTCCTACCTATCACCCCAGTCAATGCGGCTTCTACTCTGGTCACTGGCAAACTTATTTACTAATGAAGATATATTTAACACTTTAAACAACCAATGAAGAATGAATTATTAAATATCATTGTCATTTGTGCAAACTACGATAATAAAATAATTTGCAGTTTTGTACAGTAATCTATACTTTTCTTGAAATAATTCCTGTTGGAAATGATGCTGTGAGAATATATTCAACTTGATAAGAGAGAGAGAGAGAGAGAGAGGGGGGAGTAGGGAGAGAGGATGGTGAGTGGCTGGAGGAAGGAGGGAGTGTGGAGGGGGGACGGCCTACTCGGTCTGTTTGCGTATCAAATGGGAGAGGATAAGGACGGAGGGAGGGGGAAGGGAGGAATACTACGCGATGTGTTCTTGTATTCAGTGCATGGGAGGGAGGCGGGGACCCGGGGGGTGGCTTGTTTAGTCTTCATCGAGAGACGGAGTTTCACACCGAAGTAAATAAGTCTTTTGTTATGCCTTTTTTTTTTTATATGCATTTCATGTCTGTGTTTACTTTGTACTCTCAAAATGCGAAGGATATCTATGAATTATGATGAGATGAGGGGAAAACAAGGTGCCAATATGTTAAGTCATGTTGCCACTCTGGTGGGTCAGGACCAATTTTATTTTTTCCCATTACTTCTTAACAATGGCTATTGCATTTTCAGGTATTGAGGCGATGTTAAGCGACCAATTTCTTGCAATATTTTTTATTTAAAATAAACTGGTACGGATTAAATGTTTCTACAATAATTTCAATGGTAAAAATTACTTCCTAATTCGATTTTTCGCAATTCGAGCAGCCAAAAAGAACGAATTAAGTTCGAATCAAGAGGCACCACTGTATATATATATATTTCTGACTGGTTCGGTTATCATTCTTGTCATCACGCTGTAAGGCTAATATTGAGAGCGCAGCAGTGGCAGCAGATGATATGTCAGTGTTATCAGAAATCGCTGGCTTGAAAAACTATGTCATTCTCAATTGTCAAGCTTGTGACACTTTTTTTGATACAACTGTTTGTAGGCAGCAATTGCCTTTTAAATGGTATGTTCAAATTTTAAGCTTCTTTCATGATTAGAGTCATTGTCAACAATTTTCTAAATACCGTTTTCAAAGTCATGAATAGTGCCAGCCATAGGTGAGATGCAGCTGTGTTTTTGTGTCGTCGTCCTCTGCTCTTTCCCCTTCTACTGCTTGTTGTTGTTCTATTGCCAATACAGCAGGCTTTCTCTAAGCTTTTTTTGTTTTTTTTGAGGCTTGTCAGAACACTTAAATGAACTTGTACCATGCTTGCCTAACAATTCACACTGTTCTAATCGATAAAGGGCCTAAAAAATTAGAATCACCGTGACGGTTGCTGTGAGGAACAAAATCAATTAAGAGTTTTGACAAACCCAAAACAGAGCATTTTGTTCATAATTTCGAGTTTTCCATTCGTAAATTGGTAACAAGAACCTAATTATCTTATTCATATCTTTCGAAATTCACAAACAGAGCATTCATAAATGAAGGGTCTGGTTTAGGTTTATGAGACTTCTGATTACAGTAATATAAATCATGAATAATATTATTCATGATATAATTGCATAAAATTAATATTACAGTTAAGGTAAATTGAATTGTGCCTAATTCTAATATTTATTGTTGTCACCAGCTTCTCTTAACAGATGGGTAGGTGGGATTTACAACTGGTCTCGCAGACAGTGGAAGTGGGCATCATCAGCTACTGAGATGTCTTACAATGGCTTCCTCACTCAACAATTTCCTCGCTCTTCCCGCTGGCAGTGTGTCTACCTTTCCTCAAGCCTTCATTATCGTTGGAACCACCAATTCTGCACCACCTCCATGCACTACCTCTGTGAGACTACTGAGGTTAGGGTTCCAGATGTTAATGATTCAACAATTAACAATGAGTAAAAATGGGGTTTTCTCAGATAAAAAAGGTTTTCTTGATTTGAAAAAAAAAAAAAAAAAAAAAAAAAAAAAAAAAAAAAAAAAAAAAAGACATTTTGGGGAGTAAGCCGTTTAGTATGTATTTTTTTTTTTTACCCATACAGCATCGGAACAAAAACAAATTTTTCTCCTGGGTACCAATTTCTTTTTTTGGGGGGAGGGCATCATTTTTAGAATGAAAACAAGATTTAAACCCCATATATGGTGTCTTAGGTGCCCAGGAGTGAATTAATTTTGATTTTGGAAATTGGTGCCAAAAATGCAATTTCACACCATTGTAACCATCACCAACATGATCTTTATCACTTTCACTGTCATTATCACTATCACCAATATCAAGCTTGGGGAGATTTACTTCCCCTCAAATTGGTATTTACCCTTTGCCCAAATCAGAAAAATTCAGTGCCACTTTCATCTTCTCTCTAATGAGGCCTATAAATCTCATCTTTTGAATATGAAGATGATAATGATGCATCACAATTCACAAACCATCCACTATCCTCTCCACTCAATAATAGTGACACTGTATCATCCAGCATAAGATCAATTTCAATCTTGTTAAACCCAGAATAATGCAGATTTGATATGCTGACTCATCACAGATTACTCACTTTCACTGGGTTAGTCTGATGATGCTTGGGAGGTGGTAAAAGGATGCACAAGAGTCAAATTATACATAGACACATTAGGAATTGGACACTGACTGCTCTATATGGGAGCAATTGAACAGCTAATAGCCTGGAGTATACATAACTATATGCCACTGATGCTGTACAATTCAATATCTGGGTGAACAATATTTTCATCAACTATACTCTCTCCAAAAACCTAGCCACATGCCACTGAGATTTTTTTCCCTACTCAGTTTCTAATCAAATAGAGGTGAAATAAAATACACAAGACCAACCCCAGCTATGTAGTTATTTGACTATGAAAGTGAGCAGCATAAGTGAGTGTTATCAAAACGATAAATCTATTATTAAATAATAATTTTCCTTCACTACTAATTCATCAGTATCACCAATACTTTTCTTAACTAGAGATGGATCATTTTAGTTTTTGGAACTTGAACATGTTAAGATATTTAACTTTCAAAACTACTGAAAGCGTAGTTATTTTAGTTAAAACTGTGCTTTCCATTAGTGAAAAGACAGGATAAACATTGATTTTGAAGTTAGTTTAAATGTTCTAAAATAAGGTTACAAATAAAGATTTGTATTTATCAATTTCCTTACTTTAAAGTATCAATATTGTTATCACAGGTAAAAAATAGATCTATCAATTTCTCAGTTATAAGTTACCAAACAATAAATTATTAGTGATTTATCAGTTATTCTGGTAATTTTCCTGACATTGCATCTAGATATGGTGAGCAGTGTATAAATGAGTAAAAGATCCATTTTGCTCAGTAATGAGTACATTATATGTTTGTTTCCCTTTATAAGATGGTGTTAGTAACATGAAAGATCCATAAAAACATCTGAGATAAGAGAAAAAGGAAACCTATCACGGAACAGAGATGTTGAAAAGAAATATTGTACTACATAAAATACCATATATTAAGAAAAGTTGCTGGATTATTAATTACCATAGTTATGAAATGTATGGATATGGATAAGTATATCCACAAAAGTATAAGTATATCCACAAAAAACATTTTACTTAAAAACAATTCTGTTACCACATACTATATTACTATTTAATTATCAATATGTAATTATGTATATGTGTATATTCCCAAGTATAGGAGGATGTTACATCACACTTAAAACTAGAATAAAATCTCAAAACAACTGATGCTTATGAAATTAAATTATCAACTTTAACATGCAAAAGGGAATTATTAGTACATGAAAAGATGAAAGCTCCTATGCCAAGGTCATCCCTTAGGATGCTGAGGCTTCAACAGAGATGGACAAAACAATAGGAATAAAGTATGGAAAAAAATTCATAAGGCAATCAAATACTAAAAGAACACTTACCTTAATATAAGTACAGAGAGCATCTCCTTTAAAGTTGCCTTCTTCATCTTTGTATAGTTTTACTTTGGGTCTGGAAGTTTTTTCATCAAGCATGACCATGCCACATTTCTGCATCAGCGTAACAAATGAATTCTCAGTCATGGAGTCTGGTAGGTTGCTAACGTATACCTTAGTATTACGAGTTTCATCAATTTGGAACCAAGCTGTTGAATTGAGAAAAAAATATGATACTTATTAGCTTGGACTTTGCTTGCTGTAATGCTATCTGTGACAGAGTGCTCTCACAGAAAAGTCTTTTTCATTCAGCACCTGAAAAATCTAATTCCTTCTACAAGACAAGACAACTACCATCTCTTTTTTTATTATACAACTTTCTCCCTCTTCTATATTACACATTCTTGATCACCTCTTCACTAAAATTAAACATGAAATGTTATCCATTCTCTTCTCAAGACAATTTTAAATAACCTGGATGTCTTGTATTAAGTGCCAGTTTTTCCTCCGTCACAGTTGCTCACTCTAAACAAAGACCTTACTCACCCATGTGCCAAGTATGCCTTTCTGATATGGGGAGAATCCCCTAATAGAGCTGTTCTTGACAAGATGGAATCAAAAGTTTTCATCACAATACACCAGTCTCTTGATTTATGAATGAGTTATGTTCATAGAAAACTGTTTGTAAATAAAAAAAATTGTAGAGCCATTTTCTACAATACACTTCCATTATATGAGGCACTATATGTTCCTACAACCGAAAATTATGTTCCTGTGTTATTGTGAAGAATAATTTCTGACTGGTTCAGTTATCATTGTTGTCATCATAGTTGTGGCAACAGATGGTGTGCCAGTGTTACTAGTAATGATTGGCTTGAAAAACGATGTCACTGTCAATTGTTAAGTTTGTGACACTTCTTAATGGAGGTGTTTGTAAACAGCTATTGCATTTTGAATGATACATTCAAATTTTAAGCTTCTTTCACGATTAGGGTCATTGTCAACAACTTTTTGGATACCATTTTCAAAGTCAGGAAAAGCATCAGCCACAGGGGAGATGCAGCTGTGTTGTGCGGTATCCTCCTCTGCTCCCGCCCTCCCTACTCCTCATTGTTGTTCTATTCCCAATACAGCAAGCTTTGTCTCTAGGCTACTAGCTTTTCTAGCTTTTTGGAGCTTGTCAGAACACTTACCTAAATTTGTACTACACTTCCCTGGCATTTTTTTATAGTTGTAATCAATAATGAGGTTAAAAAATTACAATCACCATGACAGTTGGTATGTGGTGCAAATTCAATTAAGTGTTCTGACAAATGGAAAAAAGAGCATTTTGTTAGTAACTTCAAATTTTTCATTTGTAAATCAGTAATAGGCTCCGGGCTGCACCTCCACAGGCTTGTAGCACAGCCATTGTCGTCACAGCGCCATGGCGATACGCCTGCTTCTCTTGCACCACCGGTGGGCTGATGCCCGCATTGTGTGGCAATATCATCTATGTATATATGTATGTATTTGCTCTACACAATAACCTTTAAATAATAATAGGGGAGGGGGGGGCAGCCTACTCTGTCTGTTTCTGTATTGAATGGGAGTGGATAGGGATGGAGTGAGGGGGAGGGGGTGAATACTACGCCATCTGTTCCTGTATCTAGTGCATGAGAGGGAGGCGGGGACCCGGGGGAGGCCTGTTTAATCTTCATCAGAACTCAGAAGCTTCACACTGAAGTAAATAAGTCTTTTGTTATGTCTGTTTTTTTATGCATTTCATGTCTGTTTTTACTTTATACAATCGAAATGTGAATGATATCTATGAATTATGATGAGAAGAGGGGAAAACAAGGTGCCAATATATTAAATCATGTCGCCACTCTGGTGAGCCAGGACCAATCTTATTTTCCCCATTGCTTCTTAACAATGGCTATTGCGTTTTTAGCTATTGTGGCGATGTTAAGGGACCAATTTCTCACAATAGCTGGGGGTTGAGTATACTCTCACTTTGACACAAAAATGCATCTTGGCAATATTTTACCACTATTTTCATGCTGACTGCTCTTCTGAACTGCATACATTAATTCCTTCACTCCAACAACATTAATACTTTAAGACTTTCTATATATCCTTATCACTACCATCTAACTCCCTAATGCAAGACTTAACAAACAACTTCATCTTTTTCATTTCTTTTATGGACAAACTATGTATGTATAGGATTCTCTAGACCTGACCTTGTTTAAGAGAGGAGTTTCAAGGCATGGTGATGTAAACACTTATCACCTGAGGAAATAGTGTGCACAATTACTTCACTACAATTTAAATATCAATCCAGTAAAAATCTTTGTTTCCTAATTGTTTCTACCTTTTACCTGTTTTCCTGCCATTCCTTTTTCCCAAGGTCAAACTCATCAATCATCTTTGCCCCATCATTAACATACTCTACAGCTTCATTGCTACTCTTCACATTTCAGCGGTTATATCTGTTACAATACTCCAGGGAGAAAGCAATAACTATCTATTATCTATTTCATCTTCATGTATCTTATTCTTTCCTAAATCATGTGTCATGCATAATCAAGTTTTCAAAAAAATGTCACTACCTTTCTAATTGGCCAGTAATGACTTCACAGCACCACCAACTTGAATCAAGCTAATTTGCTGGATGCTGCCATACACTAACACTATAATACATAGTAAAGATTTTGTGCTTACTTGGTTTTTTCTTTGCTGCTTTTGCGTTTTCATTCTCTAGCTTCTGTTTCAGTTCCTCTGCTGCTCTTGCTTCTTCCTCTTCTTCTTTTTCATCATCAAATTTCAGTGGATTTTCATTTACTGTTCCATCAGGATTGAATCCATAACTCAGCTGGTAAGTTGCCATGAAATCTTCATCAAGCTGCAAAAAGGAATCTAACTCACTAAAAATACATACTATACTACTATAGTCTATTCATTGGAAGGAGAATTATGCAATATGTGTTCGTAGGTCAAGAACTACTTGGCTATTTCCATAAAATTGTAACTCAGTGATCTTTCTTGCTTTGGAATGTTTTTTTTTTTTTTTTGTGTGTGAAATTAGTCTTTTATTATATACAAAAAAAGATATAATAATAATAATAATAATGGTACCATTAAATAACGAGCTGATGAAGAAAATACATCACTAAATGCATTGTTGCCCACCACCTTGGGTTGGGCAACACGGTATTAAGTTGAGCAACACTGTACTGTCAGTAGTTCTGGGTAATATTGAAATATTGAATACATATCATACTGAAGAGTAGAACAAGGTATGTATCAGTAATTTTGAAACATTCCTCCATATCATGGAGTATGTTCATTTGGTACTGAAATAGATTCCAATATTTTGCTTTCCTCTGAAAATATGAAATAAAAATCAAGAAAATGGCAATCAGTTACATATAATTCTTTTTTCTTTTCTCAACAGTGAAAGACAAATCTATATGTAAAAAATCAAGGAAGATATCTGGATTATATTTTCAATACTGAAATCACAATATTCACTAAAAACTTCAAACCATAAGAATAATCCACATACCTTAGGGAACCATGCTCGTCTCTCAGTGTCCCATTCATACACCACTTTATCAACTGGATCCACTTTTGTGTAGGTTGTACCATCATAGCTGATATTGGGATCCTCCTTAGCCCCTGGAGGCACAAGACCACCTCCAGATTCCTCATCTGAGTCATCCTCATCAGTGTCAAACTCTTCCTCATCAATTAAAGGTCTTTTCTTTCTCAATTTTCCTTCATATTTCTCCCACTTGTTGTTTTCTTTGTCTAATCTATATACAACTCCTGACACATTATCCCTATAGAATGTTGAGTCTCCCTGACAAAAGTACCACTTGGATGACTCAGAGGACGACACATTGTCTTTCTCAGCCCAAGGCTTCCACTCATTTTTTTCATCTAAGTAAAATACATTTCCTTCACGATCTTGACACAAATATTGGTCATCAGCATAGTAGTAAGTTCTCCCTTCACTGTCAGTTGTGTATTCATCTCTATGTTCACTAGCTTGTTCAGAGTCATTTCCAGTTTCCATATCCACAGTCACCTCAACCCATTCCTCAACTTTTTTGTCATATCTGTACCTCTTTCCAGAAGATTTGTCAGAATAATAATATTGGCCGCCAATTAGCTCATAGTCGTTGCCAGTTTCTCCATCTTTACACAAGGATTCATGAGACTTTTCTTCCTCATTTTCCTTGAGATCAGAAGTTCCATTTGTATCACTTCGATTTTCTGACACCTTTCCTACTTCATTGTTCTTTTCAATCATCTCTTCAATATTTTCATCTTTGTCTGTTGTAGTGGTTTTTGAAGTAGGATCTGCATCAATTACTTTGCTCCCTTCAGTGACAGACTTCTGTGATGAATTGGGCAACTGACCTTGAATCCCTGGTGTGTCACATGGCATTTGGTCTTCCTCACCCATATCTTTTGTATTCATCCCTTCAGAATGTGGAGAGTCCTGGTCTGCCATTGTAATTACATCAAAATCTGAGAAAAATTGACTTTGAAATTACTGTATAAATTCATCAAATTGACAAATAACATATAAAAGAAGCTAGAAATACTATTAATGAGAACTTCTACACACAAATAGATAGAAATACTGATACTTTTTTTTTTTTTTTTTTTTTTTTTAGTTCAATGGAGTGTACATGGTTCACTTTCTTATACTCACTGTGTCATATGGATTGTGATACTTTTAGGTGGTTGCAAGTGAAGAGAAACATGAAGGTATAAATGTAAGGTTGATATACTGGATGAAGTGAAAGTACAGGTACAAATCAGTGTCTTGATGTATTTCCACCATGAGCTTGAAGGCAGCTACAAAGGGCTCCTGTGAGGTGGGAAGCTGAAGTGGTGTTGCTGTTGCCACACCTAACCTACACTAAGGTGATGTAAAGTCATTACTCTTGCCTCCTTTCTTTTGACATGCCAACTGTTAGATACACTCATAAGCTCTTGCTACTGACAATTTTTCATTCTTTTTATATATATATTTAAGATCATCTTATTGCTTTGGATCACTATTACACTCAGATAAATTTTAAAGTGGTTTTAATTTGTACAAGTTAAATGTTCATTCAGGCCAACACTCTGAAATTTGAAGACTCATAAAGTCTAAGTCTGGCAACTGCCATCTTTTTTTGTCAGACTAAGGCTTGTAAAAGCTTTGTATGACATAGGTATGTGCTGAAGAAAGTGGAGCCGGGACTCTGTGGCAGCTAAGGTATAGGCACTGCAGAACTGCAGCATCCCCCTATTTCAGCCTTGATATTGTTTACAATATTCTATATAATAAGTCTGCTTTTCCTTAACTCTTTCTTTCTACTTATACCCTTCAGTTTAATGTTAGTAGCCATCCTTTAACTTGTGAAAAAATACAAAAAATCCTTCTATAGAAGTGTAAGATTCATATTTACAGTGTTTGGCTGTTGTGTATGCATGTAAGATAATTAGGGGCACATCAGGAAGAGAGAGCACTGTCGCTCTGCCAATGCAGAGTCACTAATCCTGGTATGCTTATGGAAGGTGGTATTTTTTTTTTTACTGCTTGTGTGTTGTGCTTGAATACTGTGTACCAAATTCTTTATTGTGATAAAAGTTTAGAATTCAGGGTGATATCTGCTAAAAAGGTCCACTTCCTAATAAAGGCAAGAAAAAATGGAGACCTTTCCGTTGAATATTCTTTTTGTTTACATATTTATCATTGAATAAAATGATCAGTTAACAAAACATCCACTAAATATAATCATATAATGAGTAAAGGTCAAGCATCGAAGGCCTTGGCAAATAAAGAAAAAATCTTTGGGCCTTCATTCCTCAAATGGACACAAAATTTTTGTATGCATAACAGTATAAAAGTTTTCCCTAAAATGATGTTTTAATTAAACAAATGAAAGAAAATGAAGTTGCACAGCTGATATAACAAAGTGGACAAGACTGAGAGTAGTAAATTTTCTTTTCATGTGTTTGTTTTCCTTTTACACAATATTAAAATTATCTAAAGCAACCCTTCCACTAATCTTAGCCACAAGCTGCCACTGCTACCACTACTAAAGGCCGTTTCTGTTGGTTTTTATTTTTTATATGCTACTTATATACATTACTTGTATCTATGTGACATTATTAAATATACATCTTGCTTGGATAAGCATTTACATTTTTTCATTATAGTGATATTCTTTTCTTGCTCATTATTTTCTTCCGCAGCCACAGGTGGCTCTGTATCTCTCACCCATCTGGTGTGCGTCAATACATATATACTAATCAAGTAGCCTTTAGCAGTCTCTTCTTTTGTTACATCAGGTTAATTCAAATTAGCATTCTATTTGAAACTGACTGCGAGGATGGTGGGTCAAAGGGAAAATGACCTGCTTGGTAAGTTAGGTTAGATTTCATTAGGGGTTAGCTTTATTTAGTTTATATAAAATTATGTCAGCATTTCAGGGATTTGTTCCAAATGAAAAAAAATTAGCTGCTCATAATTTTCATGAATGGCAAAACTAAAGTCTTATTTTCTGCATCCCCCAAAACCACCTTTCCCAACAGGTCCCCTATTCTTTACTGTTTGGGAGGGGGCTGGTGACGGAAGAGATGGCCTTATTCTTCAGTTTTACCAGTTTTACCAATTTACTTATCAATATCACCTGACACGAGACTTACTGTTGTCAAGGAGCTGAGGTAAGGATGGTGTGTGGAGTGGATACACGTGAAACGAGAACGTTGAGGGATGAAACGTTCTTATTATGTAATCTTGTTCCTGGAGGTGTGGCAAAGCTGTGTAGGCTGTGATGCCCCACAAATGCCGGCAGTAGGTAAGTCAGCCGATGCGTTACGTTCTCTGGAAGCACATCCCTGCACATAGGCCAGAAATACGAAGCTTTCGCCTGTGTAACGGGATGTTTGTTGACTGATGATTCTTACACATAGGTTTTGCAACGGCGTTTACAGAAAATTTTTTTTTCCTCTTTTTGTTTCGAAAAAAAATATCATCTGTGTTGCTGGTGCAGCCCTGAACATATAAAGAAAGTCAAACTATTTCTTATGTATTCACTAGTACGTCTTTAGAACCATGATAGCAAATGTAAAACGTAGTAGTAGTAGTAGTAGTAGTGGTAGTAGTAGTAGGAGTAGTAGTAGTAGTAGTAGTAGTAGTAGTAGTAGTAGTAGTAGTAGTAGTAGTAGTAGTAGCAGTGGTAGTAATAGTAGTAGTAGTAGTAGTAGTAGTAGTAGTAGTAGCAGCAGCAGCAGCAGCAGCAGCAGCAGCAGCAGCAGCAGCAATAGAAGTAGTAGTAGTAGTAGTAGTAGTAGTAGTAGTAGTAGTAGTAGTAGTAGAAAACTTCTTACTCAAGAAACTCTACGGTAAAGTAGTCACAGTTAATTAACTCTACGGACTGCATATTCTCTCTCTCTCTCTCTCTCTCTCTCTCTCTCTCTCTCTCTCTCTCTCTCTCTCTCTCTCTCTCTCTCTCTCTCTCTTACACTTCATCGTCTTTACACCCATCTCTTCTCCTGAGAGTCTGTAGTAAAGAGGTGAAGTAAATATCAGTTCTAACAGTTCTGTGGTAAAATTATTGAAATTGTCTGAAAAATTAATAAAAATATAGAAATATATATAGAAGGCACACATACCAAAAACCACTAACACATGAACCTAAAAGACACATAAAACACAAACATATGAACCTAAAAGACACATAAAACACTCAAATACATGAAACTAAGACACTGATAAGACACGCTAGACACGCAAAAACATGATACACAAAACACACACTAACACACGAAACTATATATAAGAGAGACGAAAAATATTCATAAACACACAAGACTTGATATATGAAGGAGCTTACTGATAGGCAGAGAAATCAAGATGGATGATCTTATATCGTTGGGTAGAGGTATATTGGTTGGAGGATATTTCATTTAGTATTGTGTAACGATAACACTCTCCTATGAACCTTAGTCTGTATGGCACCGCAAGGACACACTCATTCTTCTACAAGTAGACGCCCGAGCTCTCTCCTATTTCACCTTCCAACACAAGTGAATAACAACCTCTCATATTCAAGAATTTTATGCTTACAAATATAAATTTCATGCATAGACAGATCGTGGTTGACTTCTATGTGTATGTTAATCACCATAGGGAACTTGAAGTCAGAATATTATGGTCAAGTTTCTCCATTGCCAGGGCAATGCCATTCACCGGTTCATCAAATAAATGACCAATCAATGTATGTTTGCGTGCTGTAGGTACCGTGTGTCAAGGACCATGCGGACCACAAACATGAGAGAGTCACAGTTTATTAAAGATAGCTCATGCCATGTTTTCTTGAAGAATTTTCTTTGATTGCTGCAGACAAGATCTTATAGAGGTGAGTACCCAGCTTCGGTGTAGCACATATCATTGTAAGTTGTCTTTCTGCAACATTTAGATTTAATTTTCAATCTGTAGAACACCACCTCTCCTCTACTAAATCTCATTTTCTTTTCCTCACTGAAACACAGGTGTCTGAGGTAACTGACAGTAGCCTCTTTTCTGTTCCCTCCTACTTTCTCTATCCTCATTTTCGTTCCAAAGCTGGATATTGCGTCTATGTGGGCAACGACTTAACGACTCATGTATCCACACACTTGAACCTTCCGAATTTTTCTACCATCTGGCTTTGACTTACAAGTCACTCCCTTTCTAAATTTATCTGTGTTATCTAACTCTCTCCTAACTCCCCTAGTTACAATAAATTTTTTGACTATTTAATTTCCAAAGTGGAGCACATTCTGTCTCTCTATCCCTTCGCGAAGATCTCCATCCTTGGAGATTTCAATGCTCACCACCTGCTTTGGCTTTCCTCTCGCTTCACTGAGATCCTGGTGAGCTACCCTTCAACTCTGCTATCCTCCATGACCTAGAGCAATTGTTGCAACACCCTACTCGTATTCCTGATCGTCTTGGAGATACACCCTGCATTTTTTACCGTCTCCTTACCTCTAATCCTTCTGCTTATGCCTTTACACTTTCTTCTCCATTAGGTTCCTCCGATCACAATCTTATTTCTGTATCTTTTCCTATTTCTACAATCCCTCCTCAGGATCTCCCAAAGCGGAGGCGCCTCTGGCGTTTTGCTACTGGCAGTTTGAGAGACCTGCAGAGGTACAATTATACCGATTTTCTCTGTTATGATTTATTTTTTACGTATCAGAGACCCATCTCTGTGGGTTAAGCACATAACTGAAGTAATAGTGTCTGGCATGGAGGCGTGTATTTCTTACTCTTTTTCTCAGCCTATATCTTCCAAACATAGATTTAACCCAGCCTGTTCTCGTGCTATACATGATAGAGAGGTTGCCCACCAAATATACTTGAGCATTCCATCACCTGAATCTCTCATGTTTTATATTTCTGCCCGGAATGATGCCAAATACTCCTTCATTAATGTAAGATGCCACAAACTTTCAAACTCCGATTCCTCTCGAGATTTCTGGCATCTGGCCCTCCCCCCCCCCCCCCAAAAAAAAAAAAAAAAAAAAAAACATCTCCAATAACTTATACTTATTCATCTTTTCTTCTCTTATTTCACCCTGATGGCATTATGCATTGCCATCACATCTGTCTACAAAGCTGAACTCTTCTCTCAAACCTTTGCTGATAACTCTACCTTGGATGAATCTGGGCTTGTTCCTCTCTCTCCTCCTCCCTCTATCTATTTCATGCCTTCGATTGAGATTCTACGCAGTGGGGTTTTTCATGGCTTAGCTGGCCTAAATCCTCGGAAGGCTAATAGACCTGATGGGGTCGTTCCTATTGTTCTCAAAAACTGTGTTTTCGTGCTTGCACCATGCCTGGCCAAACTATCTAACAATGTGTATTGACTTCTACCTGTCCATCTTGCTAAAAGTTTTCCTATATTTAGCCTGTCTCTTAAAAGGGTGACGGTTATAATCCCTCAAACTAGCGCCCTATAGTGCCCTATATCTCCTGCTTGTCTAAAGTTTTTTTTTCTTTTCTTTTTAATCTATCCTCAATAGGAAGATTCTCAAAGATGTCATTAATCATTAATAATGATCTGACCGCCAGTATGGCTTCCATCAAAGTCGCTCTACTGGTGATCTGGCTTTCCTCACTGAGTTTTGGCCATCCTCTTTTAGAGATTTTGGTGAAACATTTGCTATTGCCTAAGACATTTCACATACCATCATTGTGTCATCTCCATATATTAACATCAAAATTTTGAAATGAACGTTAAGAAACTAGTCATCACAATCTAGGAAATTACGACTAGATTTAATAAACTTTTTCTTTAGATTATTAACATAGAATGCAAAAAATATTGCGAGTAAACGAGATAAACATCCGTGTATTCACCATAATTACACAAGACTTGATATCATTGTACTTATTATGGATAACATTTAACAATCTATCATCAACATTATATCTGATAATGTTGATGACGAAGTGTGTGTGTGTGTGTGTGTGTGTGTGTGTATATATATATATATATATATATATATATATATATATATATATATATATATATATATATATATATTATATAATTTATATAGATATATATATATCTATATATATATACACACACACACACACACACACACACACACACACACACCATGTGTGTGTGTGTGTGTGTGTGTTATATCCT
>CM035189.1:2911432-2918932 GCA_020233015.1 Callinectes sapidus | reverse complement strand
GTTCTCAGTTACCGTACGCATTTGGGTTTTAATAAGTAAGAGAAGTTCAAAGATGGAAGACATGAAGTGGCTCTACATGTTTATAATTAAATCTGATACCGTAATTAAGAAAAAAAAAAAAAAGCTGGAGGAAGAATAATTGTCAACATGTAACCGGCAGTTTGGGTTGAGACCATTTTTGCGTTCCTTCCGGACATGCAACAACAACAACAACAACAACAACAACAACAACAACAACTCCTACTACTACTACTACTACTACTACTACTACTACTACTACTACTACTACTACTACTACTACTACTTCTATACTATTACTACTACTACTACTACCAACACCATCACCCACACCACTACTACTACTACTACTACTACTACTACTACAAGAACAAGAACACCATAATCATGATCATCATTATCATTATTATCACTATTGTTCTTTCCTTGCACAAGTCGACATCTATATATCATTCTACATACCACGCTGATAAATCCACAGCTCATACGAATTTCACACACACACACACACACACACACACACACACACACACATTAATAACAAAATCAGAATCCTTTCCCGTTCCTGAGCTTGTTATGACGGAGAGGACACGGGAGTCTGATGCAAAAGTATATCTGGGTCTTTCCTCCCAAGAGCTGGCATTGCTATGTACTTATGTCCTACGTAATAAACACATTCCCTTTCGTACATTTCGCGGAGAGAGCTTTAGGAACTGGCAGCTTTCCAAGAGAGTGCGTGATTTTATGCATGTATATAGATTTCCATTTCAGCCTAACATGTGGAACCCTTTTCGTTAGCTTTGCAGATGTTTCTAGGTTCTCATCATACCGTCCGTCCATCCTTCACATGTAATCTTTCTTAGTAAAAGCTTGAGAACTTCATCCATACATTCACAAATCATCATTTCTTGCTTTTCTGGATCATTCAACTTTTTATGTTTTCATTCATGAAAATCATTTCTAATCCCATTTCTTTATGTTACTTTGCATAGGCACATCATCTCCATTACGCCCGGCATTCTCTTTTTTCGTTGCTTCCAAGTTTCATAATGTCTCATTCTGTCAAATTGAAAATTCTCTTCTTTACGTCTCATACGATAAAGAGTAACATACAAGAATGAATTCAAAGTACAAAAGTAACTCATAGTTCAATATCCCAACGAATGGTGCCATCCTAAGGTATTCTTACCCAGCACTAATACTTACTTGAGATATTTCTTTCCACAGCTTCTGGAGGAGGCGCATTTCTCCTTCATGTGTGGTAACCAGACCATCTTCAGTCAAGACACTCTGACGTGCAGCGCACCGGAGGAGGCCTATCCATGTGACCAGGCAGAGAGTCTTTACGATCTTTCCAACGCTGACTTTGGTCGCATCCCAGAAAACCCGGAAGAAAATTTTCTTGATTCCACACAATAGGTTTATGAACGCCATGTTACTTTCTTAATCACTTAATTTCTATTAATTTTTGGTACTGTTTTTCAGCTCAGAGAAAGGCTATATATATATATATATATATATATATATATATATAGATAATATATATATATATATATATATATATATATATATATATATATATAATTGGTTTTGACTCCGTGCTGTTGTGCTGTCATGTTTCTAAATTTTCGATTTCGCTCACTGGTCTTTTAGCCACGATTTGACGGTATAGCAACTCAGATTAGGTTAGTAATGTTGAATTGACCTGGGCCGTCAAGTTCTCCGTAACAAGTTACCAAGTAATGTATTATGTCGAGCTGCTGCCTCCCGTCTAAATAAATTATGAAATTCAGACTTCTGTATGTTACCTTTTCCTTTGTTCTCTTCTCTGAGTTTTCAAAATTGTGCACTGTATCGCTTGGAACTCAAAGTCAATATCCCGGTTAATTCGTGTGTGTTTTTATCGTATCTTTCTCTTAACTAGGTAGAATTCAATATTGCATCGCTGTGAGGGAGTGTCGCACTAGGCGATTTTAGGCCAGCGAACATGGGTGACAGCTTGTCATCTGCTATGCATTGGAATACGCTACGGGAGATACTTATTTACTGATATTGATTTTTTTATTGGCCTTATACATAAATTGGTTGGCATTTCGAGTAATAAGATACAATAAGCCGAAGCATTAATAGGATCTATATTATGTAGACAAGAATGGTTAAAAAATTCATAATGAGCATACACTACCAGGCAACTCATCAATATTATATACAAGAAAATATAACTCAGAATAGTCCATCGCAATGCCAACATTCACACACACACACACACACACACACACACACACACACACACACACACACACACACACACAATTACTTATGTAGGCAGGTCACAAACAGACGAATCACACAGGGGCAAGGTTAAATAGCTGTATAAACTACTGTGTGTTTTCATAGTTATAATATAACACAAAACAGTTCATCACAATCACAAGATTCACACACACACACACACACACACACACGTGGTTAGCACGCTCGGCTCACAACTGAGAGGGCCCGGGTTCGAATCCCGGGCGCGGCGAGGCAAGTGGGCAAGCCTCTTATTGTGTATCTAGCCCCTGTTCACCTAGCAGCAAGTAGGTACGGGATGTAACATGAGGGGTTGTGGCCACGCTGTCCCGGTGTGTGGTGTGTGATATGGTTTCAGCCCTACCCGAAGATCGGTCTATGAGCTCTGAGCTCGCTCCGTAGGGTAAAGGCTGGCTGGGTAACCAGCAGGCGACCGCGACAGCGACAGTGAATTACACACACACACACACACACACACACACACACGGTTAGCACGCTCGTCTCACAAGCGAGAGGGCCCGGGTTCGAGTCCCGGGCGCGGCGAGGCAAAATGGGCAAGCTTCTCAATGTATATCTAGCTCCTGTTCAGCTACCAGCAAGTAGGTATGGAATGTAAGTCAAGGGGTTGTGGCCTCGCTGTCCCGGTGTGTGTGTAGTGTGTGATGTGGTTTCAGCCCTACCCGAGCTCTGAGCTCGCTCCGTAGGGAAAGGCTGGCTGCATGGGTGACCAGCAGGCGACCGCGACAGTGAATTACACACACACAGTTACATAGCAAGCAACACACGATATCTTCGATCCCTGTACACAACACTCTGCTGTGGGATGTCCTGCAAAGAGACACACGTAAATCATTATGTCTTGTACTATGGTTATTGTTGGATATCTGTGGGAAATCGTACCCGTGTGCAGTGAAATGTAGAAATCTACGCACGGATAGCTGTTTGTAAGTACAAAATATCAGGGAATTTCAGCAGGTGAAGAGTTCTGAAAATGTTATTAGTATGATCATAGCGACTCCTGCACGTCACCACACGCATCAGCTTCTTTTAGGTCACAAATATATTGTCAGTATAGATTTTGTAGGCTGCTCCCCATATTACTGTACAATATATCAAGTGAAGATAATACCAAGGTCAGGTAAAGTTGGCGGAGACAGTCTACATGTAAAAATTCCTTAATTTGTACATTATCTCGGTTAACATTGAAATTTTGGAGATTATAATATCTATATGATCCTTCCATTTTAGTTTATTGTCTATAATAATTACTCCCAAGAATTTAGTATGAAATACCTCTTCCAATATGCAGTTATATACTTAATTATACATCAATGGGAGTAGATGATTTCATACGAGGACTCGATATGATATATTGAGTTTTGCTGGAATTTAATGTTGAGCTGTTGTTGGTAATCCATTTATATACTATTTTCTTAAGTTCATCACCCAGTCAGTATATGCGTAAGATTTTCCAGATCATTCTCTCATATAAAAATAGTTGTATCATCTGCATAGAGTAAGAGTCTTAACTGACTGCTACAACGGGTAATATAATTTATGTACAATGAAAATAGCAACGGTCCATGAATTGACCCTTGAGGAACATCACATGTAATAGAATTATATAGACAGGAAATATCATTGCAAGAGGTATATTGTTTTCTATTAAATAAATAGCTTTCAAACCACTTATAAAAATTACTATGAATACCATAATGAAATAACCTTTCTAACAATAAATCATGGGAAATGGTGTCAAATGCCTTACTGAAATAAAAAGAAAACTGTTATTTGATATAACGTTTGATCCATGGCGTTCTATATGTTGTAAGACAGATGGTGTATTGCAAGTTCAGTTGAAAAACAGGGACCGAAACCATACTGTCAGGAAGTTGGAATGGAGTGCTTTGACAAATATTCCATTAGTTGGTCAGCCATTACTTTTTCAGAGAGAGAGAGAGAGAGAGAGAGAGAGAGAGAGAGAGAGAGAGAGAGAGAGAGAGAGAGAGAGAGAGAGAGAGAGATTACATTTATTGTTGATACAAGACAAATGGACAAGGTAGATATCTATCCTCACCCAAATCACATAGTAAATACAATATCATCTATACATCACAATACATGATTGAAATACATACTATACAAAAAAGCAAGTTATCTTGGAGGGGCGAAGTCTTTACAACCCCTCAAAACTTCATCTACTACCTTGTCATTCTGTAGCATCCATGTAATTTAATCCGTCACATTATTAATGCCATCTTTCCTAAATCTATCAACACAAGAACAATACAAAACATAATGTTCCAAGGTGTGATCACTTGCCACGCCACACACTCTACACCAAAGATTATTTATAATATCCTTGCTCTACACTGAGGATTCCTCTACACCGAGCCTCAACAACAGTAACTACACATCCTTGTATTGCCAGCAATATTTGTAGCCCAAACTCAACCTCATAACAACATCTCGGCGTGTATTGCCTCTGCCGTAAGTTACACCAACATTGTCCTTAACCTTAACGTAATGCTGAAACCTATTACTGTTGACATGTTCTTCCATAATTTTGATTCCTTCCATCCAACACCGTTCATGTCTAACAAGGCCACGAATCTGAGTTTTTGGTAAATGACAAAATATATCAATAGTGTCTCTCTCGGTCCCACACTTTGCTAATACATCAGACTTTTTCATTCAGAGGAATGTATATGGCATATAATTCAGCCTGAGTAGAGGATATCTCATCAGACAATCTGAGAGCATATTTTGTACTCTCACAACTATTCTCACATCAGTGGTGCCAAGTGTAGGGACATGTCCCTAAACGAAGGAACTTTTAGTTAATTTTGATGGGCGTAGGGACGTAGGGACGCCCAGGAAAATTTCTCTTAAACGTGGGGACTTTTGAGGAATCTCGATATTTTGTATATTTTCATGTAACACACACACACACATCATGTATGCAGTAGGAATACCAACAAATTTTAATGTGTGACACACTAAAATTTGTTGGTATTCCTACCGCATACTTAGATACATAAACGTTCCTCATTATTTTATTTTATTTTATTTATTATTATTATTTATTTATTTATTTTTTTTCCTTTTCTTCGATGATCTTACTAGAAAATGGGAGCTCGGAATCCGAGGCGCTCGGATCAGCTGTTTCGGGCAGACTGTGTTTACTTGTTAGGGGGGGGAGTGAGGTTAGGCATAAGCATTCTCCTGGACCCTCAACCTCACTCAGCATAATGGAGGCGGACCCAAGCACACCTAAGAAAGTAAGAAGTAGGAGTAGGAGAGGAGACTTAACAAGAGAAGACAAATCTCCAACCACAAAACAGCGGTTTCGCACTGAGTGGCTACAGGTAGTGACACTCCTACGGGTAATTATTTAGTTTATCTTGGCGTACTTTTTTCGATATAAAGACATTAGATTCTTGAGTAAAATTTGGTGCTTTTTTTTTTTTTTCTTTTTACCTAAACACTAAATTAATTTTATTTCCTGCATCAGTAGCAGAATTTAATAAAATTTTAACAATGAATGAAATAGAAAAACTTAACCTGACCCAACGTAACCTAACCTATTGTCATTATCACTATTGTTATTTAATAGTTAATAATAATAGTTAATAGTTATTATTATTATTATTATTATTATTATTATTATTATTATTATTATTATTATTGTCATCCAAGCTAAAAAAAAATGTATTGATTTAATGAACATGAAGAAGAGATTTTGAGAATATATGCTCAATTTTTTTTTATGAAAAAGTATTTATCATGTGTGCCCCGCCCATTAATAATTATAAATGTAGATAAATATCATAAAACCTATAGATATTCTTTAATTAAATGAAAACATATATTACATCAGTCACCGAAAAACTGCATTTTTTTTTTTGGGGGGGGGAGCAGGGGTGGGTTAGGTTAGCTTAGGTCAGGACACTAAGGATGCCGCAATGTGGTGTGGTAGAAGTTGTGTGGAGGAAAATGAGAGAGAGAGAGAGAGAGAGAGAGAGAGAGAGAGAGAGAGAGAGAGAGAGAGAGAGAGAGAGAGAGAGAGAGAGTATTTAAGGAAGACAATATAATGGGCCAAAAAGTGCAGGAATATGAATAGAAAGTAAGACCAAAATTATATAAATGATTATAAATGAAGGGAATTGAGGGAAGGATAAGGGGAAATGATATAAGATTAAAATACATTAAAGAAAATTGTTAGCATTAGTTATTTTGAATGAAGTTCAACATTTCTGGTACCCATTTTTTACCTGGTAATGTTTGGCAGTTCATCGACTGCCCACCCACACCTATTTCTGTAATCTTTAGTTCAGTCTTTGTCATCACGGAGGGTAGACGTATATAAGAACATAAGAGGGTGGAGACTGCAGAAGGCCAGTATGACCTATACGAGGCAGCCCCTTTAATCAATAGTATTTATCCAACCCACCTATATATCATCTCTTTCCATACTCTCATCTGACCGTTTTTTAAAGCTACTTATTGACTCTGCGCTCACTACATGTTTGTCCAGCCTATTCCAGTCATTCACCACTCTGTTAGTGAACCAATGTCTACCTATGTCTGTCCTGAATCTAGGCTTATCTAACTTGTACTCATTGCTGCGTGTCCTGCCCTGGCTACTATTTTCTATCACCTGTTCAATGCTTCCTTTATTTATCACTTTTACCCATTTGTAACCTTCAATCATATTGGCTCTTGCTCTCCTTCTGTCTAGGGAGTGGAGATTAGGACGATATAACTTATCTTTATAGGGTAAATTTCTCATCCCCTTGTAAAGATAGGGCAAATTTGAATAAGATTAAAATACATGAAGGGTATATATATATATATATATATATATATATATATATATATATATATATATATAGATTAAAATACATGAAGGGTATATATATATATATATATATATATATATATATATATATATATATATATATATATATATATATATATATATATATATATATATATATATTGTTTATCTATGTTCTTTGTATATAACCTACTCGATTTCTTAGATGTGTCAAGAGAACCAGAACAATACAAGAATTTTTGGCAGCTGTTAAAATAATATGCTACATCCCGGCCTGCACCGAGTGTGGGTGGCGCCAAGAAAGAAAAAAAAGGGCAAGCTTTGATATAACTCTCTCACTTTTCTCTACG
>CM035189.1:2891410-2906932 GCA_020233015.1 Callinectes sapidus | reverse complement strand
CTTCAAAGGAACCCAAAACCACTTCAAAGCACTTGAGCAATTCTTTCTAATTATTCTTAACACTTCAGAGTGATCTAGAGGCAGAAATAAATCATTCACAGGCTGATAAATAAATAAATTAATGCAACTTTAACACCGCTAGCAAACACTTTTAACCTCCACTTATAATCACTGAGCTTTGCGCACAAAACATTGTTTGATATGGACTATCTTCGGCAATTAAGAAGAACTTGATACTGCCTCAAATAAAGAATGGTCTTGGGCGTTCCAATAATTTTGGCGCAAAAAGCCGCCCTTATTTACGATCATAATAATGCCAACCACAGCTATCTCCACCCCCCACACGCATGGCAGACCTTCAAAACAGCCCACAGTACTCATAGAAAGCATTAAATTTTACTGTTGAGCCCAAATAAATAGTCCAGGCAAAAATGAAAATATCCTTAAATATGAGCCGGCTAGGGGGCGGCCCCGGGAGGCCGCGGGCGGCGGGCGCCCGGTTTGGCTACGGAACCCCCCCTCATATCTCACTTAAACCTTCACTAAACTTAACTTGACCATGAAAGCTATGTCTCAATGGCTAATGTGCAATATCTGCATAATGTGGCAAGATGAGCTTATAATAATGAGTGATAGGGGTATAAATGACCTTAGAAATAAGATTCCAAGATAGCGCCGGGGTCTGTGGAGGGGTAGCCCCCTCTCCTATATAGGTAAATAAACATTGACACGGTAAAGCCTTGTGTCACAATGGCTGTAGTCACCTTAATAACGTATTCCAGCCTCTGTGATTCCATCTTGCGGATTTAGTCAAGTATTAAGATGACACACTGAACACTGAAGCACCAGCAGCAGGGTCTCATTATTATTATTCTGTCCTTAGATCGTTCAATCCCCTTGTCACTTCCTCCCACGGTTTGAAAGGTAAAAAACGTCTTAATAATATGTCACTAGAATGGTCAAACATTTCAAGAACCCGAATATAGGATAATAAGACCTTTCCACCCGCTCACACTCTCACCCCACAACAAACTGAGCCAGGGCCCAGATTCAGAAAGAGTAAGGTGTTAGGAAGTTGTAATTTTTCTACAACCTTCGAAAGTTGTGGCTATTTACACTATGCTCACTTTGGGATTCAGAAAGCTAAGTGTATCTTCTTCCTCTTCAGTGGACACATAGAGGCAGCTGATCGAGATTTCCCGCCCATGTTGACGTCACAGACGCCAGCGAATCACAACCACCGACACAAAACGGCTAACCAATCACAAACCCTCCTGTCTCTCCGCTCCCTCTAAACTCCGCCCTTTTCTTCTTCTTCTTCCTCTTGTGACTTGTTTTGATAGTCGTCTCTCTGTTGATCGCCACCTCTACTTCTGTCTTGTTTTACTTAAAGTTTTTATCAGTTCCCTTCAGTTTTAGTCATTGTAGAAGCAGAAGACATAAACAAGGACATTATCATTAGGAAGGTAATGTGTGTCTGAATAAATTAGTGATGTTCTATATGATTTTGTGTCGGCCACTTTGCCGCGGGGCAAACCACACATTTCTGAGTTCCCTCTGCTCCCACAAACTTGTAGGACCTGTGGCAAGCTGTTTTAGTGATGGAGAAACATCGTAATGATGTATCTGCAGGAGAAATCAAGTGAAACAAATAAAACCACGAGATCTAAATATTAGGGACACTCGTGTCGGTCTGTGGTCCGTCCGGCTCGCCTGTGGGGCCCGTGGGGGTGCAGTTAGGCTAGCCGAGAATCGTCTCCACAGTGTGCTATATATCATCCAGCCTTTATAGAATGATTTTTTGGGTGTCATAGTGTTTCAAATCACTTATATCTTCTTGGCAAACATTAGTTATACCGAATTTTATGTTCATCTGAGTGAGTTACACCACCTCCTCAGATGGTGTAGTTCTGGGCCCAGATTTACACCCTTCCCACACCATTTGAAAGTTGTAAGTGGCTTTCTGAATACCATACAGTAGGTGATGCAACTAATACAAATGAACAATGGAACAATAAAGATAAAACACCAGAAACGTCAAAGGAAAACTAATTAACGAAATAACACATAAATAAGCGAACAAGGGCAACCAAGGCAACAAGTTAACGTGACACTTGAAACACAACCAGAAAATCAAGAAATACAACAAAATCAATCTGAAATACTAAACTAACTAAAACAAACTAAACCAATGAAACAAGTTATCAAACACTCGCAAAACACCAAAGCAATAAAAAAAATGTAAAGAAAAACCGTAAGCAAGTAAACAAAAGAAGAAAACAAGGGGGGAAAAAAACTAATGCTGGAAAACATGAAAACAATCTCCCCCTCTCTCTGGTCCTGTGGAGATGTGACAACGCAGCTCAAGGGAAAATCCCACATTCAGCCGGCACCTAAATGCTCTTCACCGATGGCAACGACTACAGTTTTCCCTCATAGTAGTAGTAGTAGTATGTTGTATGTTTTTTCTGTTCTATTGTTCATATATTATCTTTTGTTCTCTATTTTCCTCCATTTTTCATTCTACTTTAATCTTTTGTCTCCTCTTTTCCCAAGAATCCCTTTATAAGAGACAACCCCATGATCAAAAAAGGAAGAAAATGAAAGGTAGAGGCATTGAAAAATTGGATAAACAATAAAATGTATTATCATTATTATATATATTACTTAGGCTATATACTTGGAAAAAAAGATCTTTGGAATTAACTCTAGTGGAAATCAAGAAAATTAGGTTGTATTTTCAAAGAATATAGGAATGAATCAAACTTATAACACTTTGAACAACTTGGTAATAAGAACTGATCTATGCATCCCTCCATACCACAGACCAGTAATGCCACATACACACACACACACTCTCTCTTGGTGTGTGTGTGTGTGTGTGTGTGTGCATGTGTGTGTGGGCTAAGTCCTTAATTTCTATTAATATCCATCTTTCCTTGTTGAAAGGAAGTATACATTCAGATTGTTCTAAAATAGGTAGCTGTCCTAGTACGTCAAATTATTGTTCTATTACTTCCTACCTATCTCTTATTTATCCTTGTTCTAAAATAGGTATATTCCTATCTCTTATTTATCCTGAACAGTACGATTAGTAAATATTTTTCACTTTAATCTTTTATCAAGGTTTCTTCTACATTAATCACCACTACATATCCAACACCAGTTTTTGCTTCGTCAAGGCAAATCTTGTGATGTGCACAACAGTGATACTACGGAAACACTTTATGGAACATCCTGAAAGTGTTGGCATTATTGTTAAGCAGATGTGAATACTTGTCTGCATATCTTTTGTTAACCGTTCTCACTCACCACATTCCTAAATTTCACTTGTCCTCCATTACTAAATCCAAGATAACCAACCAAGGATTAAGGTTTCATGATCTATGTTTTGAGAATGCATGTCACCTCTACGTCCATACAAACCATTTTGCTTGAAAATTTCTGTGTATTGACCAATGTGTCAATACACAGCTTTATTTCTTTGGAGAGTAGTGCATTAATAAGAATGGATTGGGTGTGCAGCAAGCACTAATATCAAAGGATTACTTCCCAGATCATGGACAGTAAGAACACCACATTTGTCCTTCCTATCCACTCTGGCTTTCTTTCACCAGTAGTTTAGAAACTTAGTGGTACTCACATGACAGGTGTCTTGAGTGGTGGTGCCTTTGGAACATATCACACCAGGATTCAGTCTGAAGAAGGATCCTAGTTTCTAAACTTTCCTCAGATTTCGTTGGCATATGGCACGATCAGTGGCCAAGAAGGGAAGGTGCCGCAGCTTAGGACTGAAGTGGTCGTCCCTTACTTTGCCGCCCTGTGTGTTACAGAACATTCAATTAATTACATGATGTTAAAACCTAATATTCCTTTCTTAAAATTCAGAATATAAAAGTGGATATTCTTATTTTCTACACAAAATGCATTTAATATTCTAAGAAAGTCAATATTCTTATTTCTTTCTTATATCGTTTTGCCTTTACAATATTTTGAGTACCCATTTATTCCCTCCGTATACAAGTATAGTGAAACCTCAATCTTTTAAAAGGTTCAGTTATCATCCGTTTGTTTTTAGATAGTTTGGCATTGGAACCTAACTATTTTTACATGACAAAGTGGGAAATCCCACTTCAAAGCAAAAATAATTACCATTTTATTTACCATTTATAGACACAAGTTCTAGATTTGAACACAATCAAAATTATATAAACAAACTAACAGCAATAATAATTATAATAATAATATTGACTACAATAATCATGTACCCTAAGACAGTGTGTATTATTTGGTGAGTGGAAGGATAGGGGAGGTGAGGGGGTGGTTAGGATCGGCTGACCTAGTTACTCATGGCTGGCCGAGTGGCTGAGAGATTGCTATCATCTGGTACAAATTTCTTAACATTTACTACTAGAAAGATAGTACGGTGAGGTATCAGTATATTAAAGATCAATAAAGATCAGTTGATGAGGAACCTTCTATTGACAGCAGCAGGGATGTGAGAATAGGATGGGAGGGAGAGCAGGTTGTGCTGATGTGAACACATACACACAGATTAAACTGCCTTACTTCTCTGATGCCATCAAATAATACAGAATGGTACTACATAATGAGGTATCTATAAGGTATCAGATTCAAATGTCAATAGATGAGGTGGTGATATCACAAAGGGAGCAAGAAATGTGATGGGAGAAAGGGGGATTTGTCGCCTGTGATGGAGGGAGATGCACTGTGAGAAAAATGCACACGCACACGCGAGAGATTTATAAAACTTAATATATGCCTTTGGAATATAATTCAGTTTAAAACTGAGAGTTCACAGTATAGTAACATTTGTTTAGGTGAATGATTGTTGTGCCGTAACACCATAGTGGTCTTAGCCTTGGAAGATAACATATGGACACTACAGTGAAACCAAGTATAAAAAATCCGATCTTAATTTCATTGTTTTACTCTTGTCTTTATTTGATCTGTGTAACACGTGTTCTTTAGTTTAGGTAATAATGCATTTACATACAGTACATTTCATTATTTTCAAGGGTTTGAGGGGCACTTCCATAAAGATACATGAAACAACAGTGGGAGTTTAATTACAATAATTACTGCTATTTACCTTAATTATATAACCTCATTCTTGTGTTTTATCTTATGTACAACATGAATCTCATCACTTTATACAGTAACTAACTAAATATATTTCATGATTTCCATGGATTTTAGAGGACACATGTAAAGGTCTTGGAACGCATTGAATTTTTTTTTTTAATTGTTAAATCCGCTATACGATAATTTGCTTTATGATAGGATTTTCATGAACCAATTACTGTTGTATATGGGGGGACATCTGTAAACTGTATTCAACACGTAACTATAGAACTTCAGCAAGGAGTTTAGTAGCAAGAGAACCAATCATTTAACTTGCAACTCAACCCTCAACATCGATATAGTTATCTTTTCATGCAAGATCAGAAACTGCCCAGGGCAAAACAAATGTGACTGAAAAAAAATGCCCACTTAGGTACCAGTCCCTAAAGAGTTAAGCAGGTAGTTTTGTGTGAAAGAATAGAGATGTCTTTAGACAGCAAGCTGTGATTGCCTCTGTGTTGAAACACAGCATCCCCTGAACCAATGCTATTAGACCTCACTGGGAGTAAGTATCATTGTGACAGGAGTCTACTGCCTCTGCCTTTCTATACATGATGATGCCCCATCTATCTCATAGCCCTTCCTTTATTCCTTAGAGACTAAAATAATACTAAGGAGACTTCATGATCCCATTTTACATGCTAATGAACACAACTTTCACTCACCTCCCCTGTTGATACAAAGCCCCAACTAGCAACAAAGCATTCCAAGCTAGGGTCTGGATAAGGAGCCTCTCCAGGAAGACATGCCCGTGCCACATTGGCTAAGACAAGAACAGCCACCCGGAGCTGAACAACACACACATCAGCTCGCAGTGTTGTGCGGCTGTAATCTGCAGGGATATGAAAGTTGTAGTAACAAACAATGCCAAATAGTAATTAACTGGTCTCACAGTAATACAGTGAACTCCCAGTTTTTCCACAGGATGACATTCCAAAAATACCCATGAAGTAGTAAAATCCATGTCATATCAAAGCTACCTCTAGAAAGTCTATATTGATTGCCTCCCTAAACCATAAACTGGGCAATGGGAAGCTGGTGTTCATACCTATGGTGCACAACTACCAGTTCAACAGAAATTTTATTATAGGATGAAACCTTGAATGGAAAACTAAGAAATTGTATGGCAGTTTAAGTGTGAAGTTATGCAGTGCCAGTCTCACTGGAACATACAAATTGAATACTATGGTGGAAGTAATCAAGAATAATTTTTACTTAATATTGTTATTGCATTGTTTCTAATCTTGTGTTTATCTTATAAAGGTAAGTTTTATTAAATTGGGCAAAACTTGTAGAAATATGATTTCAGGTTTCTCATGGGTTTTAGAGCAGACATAAATAATGGTCTTGCACTACATTCCAGTTTTATTTATTCAACATCAAGTAAACTAAACAATAGCTCACTATGATTGCATTTTCAGGAACATCCATTTCACTTACTTGGGTGGCAGGTGATCCGAGAAACAGGCACATTGTAGGACGGGTGAGCCTCGGAGTCAGAAGACAGGTCAAAGTCTCCAACACGAACGAAGATTACAGAGGCCAGATGCTGTAAGGAATGAAGATATCATGTACCAATGCTCCAGGTGTTGCAACACCAGTAAAATGCTGGAGAATCTAAAATAACAAAGGACTTTGCTGATGGTATTTCATAAACCCTTTGAATATCTTGAGTTCAGCTATAGTACTACTAAAGTAACAGTTGTAGAGCATACACACACACACAATGATTAATTATGACAAAATTGCCGTGGAAAAGTGTTTATTGGAGTTCTGCAGGGATTGGCATGAGCACCAATAATGTAGTTAGGCAGCACATGACACTAAGTGAGAAAAGTGAAAAAGAAAATTGAGGAGTTATAACAAATATAATTGTGGAATGTGACTTACTTAGGAAATGGGGTTTAACACAAGGATTTAGTTTATTAGAATTTGGAATGAGCAAAAGAAGGCAGAGGGGAGTTTACAACATGACCAATGAAAAAATTTAAATAATTACAAAAAAGATGTACAAGTAACCATTATGGATACATGTCACCAGAAAAGCACATTCCATAAATAGAATTACAGGAAATGCTTATGATCTTTGAAGGAATATGAAGCTGGCATTCACTTACATTGATGAAGATATGATAAAAATGCCAATGACTAATACAACCTAAATAATTTGCAGCGACATTGTAGTTATGTAGTAAGAAGAAACCAGGAAATTAATACAGAGGGGAGTAACATATGTAGCTTTCACAATCTTAAGGCCTCTGATATGGTGATAATCAGATTTCAATTCTACAAGAGGAGCGTCAGAAGATCAGTCATGAGGGAGTGGGTAATCAGATTAGAAGTAGGATTGTTACAAAATTAGTGATGCATTGAGGATCAGATTAGAGGTAGTTAGATAATGAAGATTAGTGAGGAAAGCAAGTGTCAAATTATTAGATGTAGGAACAGTGTCAGGTTAATGATGGGAGAGTCATTGAAGTAGGAAGACTGTCAGAAGATTAGTGCAAGATGATTTGAGGTAAGTATGAGAAGAAAAATGGAATCATTAAAGTGTCAGATGAGGGGAGGTAAGAGTGGCAATTGGTTACTCACAGGTTTGACACAGTGAGCAACAGTAAGGACATGTCGTTCAGTAAAGAGGACGCCACCACACATCACTTGTGGTCAATATTGCCACCTGTTGGAAAAGAACAGATGCAATAGCTCCTTAATGGAGAATATAAGCTAAATAAATCTTCACATCCACACAAAAATCAAGTCTATCATCTACCAAAAGCCTAACAAACAATACCATCTCTTACCTTTGCTCACTTCAGCCTCACATTCACCTAGCCTATTATTTGTGTATTCCTCCATGCTTGCATAGCCTATTCAACTAATACTATAATTGAAAATAGCTAAAATCTGTCATTTTTATCAAAAATACTTCTCCACTGCAATCTATATAGTTACTGAATTAACCAAGACCTCGTTCTGTTCCACTCAAAGGTAAAATCTGAGGAAAAAAAATATGGCATTATTATAGATCTTTCTTTTATACAAATTTCTCCATTCCTATGAATAGGCCAAAGGAAACAATCACACAAACCACAATGCCACTCACATGCCAAGGGTAGTGTCCCTCAGCAGGGGCAGGCACAGGATTGCCAGGAGAGTAAGGAATAGGACCAGATAAGGGCAGACCACACTGAGGCTGAAACAAAAAGATCACAGGAACACTAGGAAAAGCTAGTGCAATATATACAACATGCAAGGTTAAATAAAATACATCAAAAATATTACCACTGAAAAATATGCACCAGAAAATTAAATCACCAAAGAAGACTATACAATTTACTAAGTATTAAGAACCACAAAATGTACAAAAAGTGACAAGACAAAGTGGAAAGGAAAGCTTCAACATGTCTACACACCTGATCATATGCCACTTTACTCCTGGCAGAAGGAATATGCTCAATACCAAGGGCTGGGGACACACTTGTTAGTGTGACTGCAGGGAGAGGAAGACATTGTTAGCTATGAGAAAAACTTTTAAAGTGTCAGTCTATTCCAAAAATATGCAAACAAACTACTACAGCAACTGAGTTATGTTCATTAGTCTATCTATATATTCCAGTAATTTGATAAGTAACCATTTATACTGATCTCAAAATCTATCTTAAGATTTAGTAGGATCTAAGTAACACCAATTCATGTTTTAGCTAAGGTATGAATCCATAAACCAGCCAGTGACTGAATGATCTGATAATTGCATTTCTAGGGTCTCATGTCCTTGGGTAACAAAATTACAGTCATTATCCTTCAAAAATATGATAACATTTTCAAACACTTGCAATGTGTTCCTCAGCTAAGAACTTGCATTTCAAGATCTTATGAAAAGTTGTTTAAAACACTAGCCGTACATTCATCAAGTAACTTCCAAAAATTCAAAATCTAATATTTTAAAACACTAGCTATGTGATTCTTAGCTAAATACATCCTAACAGTAATATTAAGGTTCATCTACAAGCATTAAGCTACTTGAATAAATTATTTGACAGTAAAGCTCTTCAATTATGATAAGATTGGAAAGAATGGTGAACATACCTTTCCTACTTGCAAATGTCCACATTCTAGCCTTGTATGCCATAACTTGGGAATGTGAGCCTACATAACATGATCTGGAGAGTTGTCACTTCAAAATCAAAAGCTTTCAACCGAGTCTGGCATAAAATCTATTTCTAACCTAACCTCTTGTGGCTTCTATCCTTCCTGCTGATGCTTTCAACTGTGTATAGACTGGTACGCCAGTGGGCCTTCTTTTCCTATTGCAATATTTTTTGCCCTTGCCCAGTGCCACTCATTAAAAAATCATGTTAGTGAATCTGAATGAACAATACAAGTTGAAAGGAATGTCCCTTTCTACCACACACTCACAGTTCTCATGATCTGCTGCCCCAACAATGTGGTAGTTCACCTCTTCATCCTCCTGGTCATAGGTGGAGTCTAAAGAATGAGAGCTGGCATTAGGAATTAAACTTTTAGCTATATTTTCTGACCAGACAAGGTAATACTTTTTACTAGACCAGGTAAAAATGCCTAACTTTTTTATCCTTCAATATTAACAAAATAACTCACTCGTATCCCTCTTGTGCCGCTGTATGTGAGGGTCCTGCTCTTCCCTCTTCTGCAAGTACTCCTCCACATCATTGGCAAAGTCCTCTGTGGGAAGATTAAGACAACCATACAACCCACAAAATGCTGTCCTACCAGCTCACACGTCATATCACACAGACCAAAAAACAACCATTCCATCAGCTCATTGTTTGCCTTCCATCTCAATCATTCTATATGCCCATCATTCCTTACTCATAATGCACTTCACTCCTCCCTTCCAGCATAACATCTCTACACAACACACACTAACATGCTAGTCATCATACACCCACATACAAATGCCTCCCTATCTATTAGCTACACTCACATACTCCCAGCCTACCTTCCTATCCCCAGCACTCACTAACATCTGGCCAATCAAATCCTAGCCTCCCAGACACACATCTAACACCCACCTATGAAGCAGTTACACATTCCCAGCCTCCACATATATGACTCATCCACTCCTATCACTTACCCTCATAATAGTCAGGCAGATGGAGGGTTTGTTGCTGTGGGGATGGAGGCACAGCAGCATAAGGTACCCTGCTGTAGTGGCTGACATCTGCACCATAGTGTGGCTTTGATTTTTGGACATCAAAGTTTATCTTTATCAGGAACTCTGGTCAAGATTGATAAAATGTTAATCCTATTAAATGTAAGAGGAAGAGAAGGAGATACACAGCTCTGGATGGGGAGTAAAGTACTAGCCCTGTTTTTTTTTCATACTTATTCATTCACTGATAATGAGGCATGATCTAATGAAAGGGAAGAGGAGGGAGATGTGAACTCTGGATAGTGATAGGGCTTGAAGTAACAGAAGGAGATCAGATGAAATACTCTGGTTGTGATGGAAAATGGGTTTTGTTTTATATTCATCCTTGCACATTTAAATGATCAGAATGAGCTATTGGAGGTGAAGAGGAGGAGAGTGTAACAACTCTAGATGGTTGTTAATCCTATTTTGGATTCAATCATACTTTATATTTATTCTTGCCACAGGTAGACATCACAATAATGTATGCCCATAATGATGTCAGGCTATTCAGTAATTTTTCCAGGGTTAATGATTCGGTTTCAAAGTAGCTGTAATTGTTCAATTCAGTATTTGGAATGTATGTGTGTAGATTTTAACATACAAAACCTTTGTTACTTCCTGCTTTTTGTCTCAACATGTACAAGCCAGTCAGTTCACACTCACCATGGTCATCCATAGCTGGATGGCAGGGAGCTTGTCGCACGAGGCTCAAGGCATTCTTAATGAAGTGAAGAGAACAGCACAGCCAACCCTCTGTCCCCAATGATACGCCGCACAAGAACTGCAGAGAAAACTGGTTAAATGACACCGCAATAAAACAGCAGCAATACAGATATTGATTAGAGGCATGTGTGATAAAACAAGAAGCGTAATTAAAGTTAAAGAGTGGCTGGGTGGGCCTTACTCAACCCCTATATACAACAATGAAGTACATGCACTGCATTGGCCATCCATCTATTATCCTGGTACGGACCTTCAGTCTGGTACTGGCCATGTCCTTGATGTAATGGATGCTGCGGGATGGACATTCATAGGAAGGTATGCACACACTTCCTCTGGGGCAGATGGGGTGGAAACAGCCACCAGGGGCAGCATAGGGAGCACCAGTGAATGGCTCAGTTGGAAAGATGTCGTCCTTGGGATCCTCCTCCTCTGTACCATAACCAGGCCACAGGAATACTCGCATGGGCAATGGCTCCACAGTAGAGTTCTGCCACAAAGTAGTTTAATTCAGAATGCTATGCTAAATCTCCAGCAACTAGTTTGATATGCATTAGTTTTCTCTCAAAATCATTGTGTGGTTTTGGTGTTCTTCATTACTGGCAGCTTCTGGATGACAATAATGGTTATTTCCAGCCTGCATTTTTTCTCTCCCATCCCTATCCCTCACCAATCTGAAAAGTTTCCTCATTAGGATTATTATAACAGTGACATTCAAAGGCTGCTGATATAATCAGCAAACTACAGTACCTAATCTACACATGACCTTTCTTCTATTTGCCATGGTAGTGGTAGAAATAAAACTCATGCACACCTATAACATTTGAACTTTAATAAGAAACTATAATAAGGACTAAGGAGAGAATTAGCAAGCATCTAAGAGCACTGACTGGTCACTTACCTCATCCCTTTAGTACAACTGGACTGGCGACAGAGTGAAGGGTCTTGGCAAGCCAGACTGGTCTCGGCAACACACACACCCATCCGTGTCCAATGTCAAGCCACACATTTACTGAGGAGATGGGAGAGGCAAATTAATATATAAATTAGAGAAAATACCATTTCATAAAGGTTAGAAAGGATGTATTCATCTACTGTCTTAAAAATATAATTCATATTTCAAGTGAAGATTTATGGAGGTATGTAGGTTGCCATGGTTAAACTAGACAGGATTTTTAGTCATAGCCAAAGATTAGTTTAAACCACTGTTCTAAGATCTGCTATCCAAGCCACTCTTCATTAAAAGTCAGATTTTGTTTAAGGTAAAAGCTTGTTTCAAGACAATCTACACAACATAAAATAACTATACAAACCCACCTAGTAATCAGCATAAGAAGGATCATCAGAGAGATTGGTTGTGCCAGAGGCAGCAACAGTTGTCACTTCTTGTGCACAATGTTTGGCAGGGACACACCAGCTTTCAGGATGGCAAGCATGGGGAGGCTGGTCAGCGGTGACCTCGCATCCCCACTGGGCAGCCACCCACAGCACGGCCAGAACCACCAGCATCTGCCACAATATTGTTGCCCATTTAAGAAATTACGAGGAAAGTTAAGACTACAAAAATACACCAGTCATAGATGAGCACACTCAAGTCCAAGGAAGTGTTGTGCAATACTAAGCTACGGCAAAGTTAGGACTAACACCAAGGCAATGGAATGCACATTCATTACATTCACTCCTTCCACATCCCATCCTCAAAATCACCACATTTCCTATAAAATCGTCCAAATCTTCTGGAATGTAATCTATCTGAACTAAATAGTTAGTATAATAATTTACCTATTCAAGATCTCAACAACAGTAACTTCACCAGTGTTGACATTTACAAAAGTATATACTAGTTCAAAATTTACGAGTCACTAGTCACCGAGTAAGGAGCAAGTTCACTTACAGATATGCACAAGGTGAGACTCGGTCATGCAGTACAGTTATATCAGCACATCGCAGAGTGCGCTTGATTTAACAAGAATTTATTATGCCCACCCTCGATGACGCCCGTCAGTTGATATCGCACACATCGAGAATGTGAAGCATCGACCGAATCCTCTCACAGTAATGGGACACCCGAACATATTTGTAATTATAGCCACTAATCTCAAGACCACATCTACTTTCTACGGCCATTTTTTCATTAAGACCAGTCTATAACTTAACAGCATAGGATGAAGAGAAAATGCAAGATTGTATAAGGTGCGATCCCGAAGGTTTATAAACGATTACAGGTCACTCCCGTGAGTGTTTTGCGGATTCTCGCACTGGTTTTAGTTTTTGAAGGAGCGATTCCACCGAGGCAACACAGGTAACATGTTGCATGACGCAATACCCGTAAAAAAAAAAAAAAAACTTAAAGGAAGCACTGATGGTGGAAGATAAATGATGGGCAATATCACAGCCACGGTGCAGTGGCTAGCGCGTCTGGCTACGAATCCGTGGGCCCGAGTTCGATCCCGCACGAGGACGGCGCGGACTCCACTCAGGTTTTCATCCTTCACTGGTCGATAAATGGGTACCTAGGGCAACCTAGGAAAGGTGGTAAGGCGTTCAACACAAGGCAACAGGCTAACACAGTCTTGTGGCATGCGTCAGGCTACACGTCAACATGTTGCCACCTGTCGCATGCCACACGGTCGTATGCTACATGCTGCCTCCTGTTGAACTGGTGGAAACACACTTAGCCTATGCAACAATGTAGCATGCCATATGTTGCCAAAATGTTGCCTCGGTGGAATTGCGCCTGAAGACCACCTTTTCAGTATCCATAAACAAGGAGTCAGTCCTAATCTATTACAAAACATTACACATCTACATTTTCGGTTTAGGTGACAACCAAACGTATGAATAGAGTCTATAGGAAAATTACTGCAGCCCAAACACCGCCGCCAACGACCACACCACGTTGTACACACCGCTTCTCGTCCCAAACACCACCCGGGCGATGAAACCACCTCACTCATCTGAATCCTCCTCCACCAACACCACTTCGCATAATATATCTTCACTTACCCCCATCCACCACCACCATGTGCCCACCTGATGAACCAGCCAACCATCATTAAAGCACATAACTATCATTGTCATTTCACTAAACCCAATCCACCACATTATAACCGTTTCAAACAACCACTAACACTACAGCTCCATTCAAACCAATTCTCCACAAACTCTCCCCAAAAAACATCACTACCACTACTCATCACTTCAAATTTATCAACTTCGCAACCACCAGCACACTCCACACCATCTCACCACCACCACTCGGCCATCAAACAGATTTCCCCCACCTCAAAAGCAACCGCAGTATCATTCGTCCCGTCATCGCGCCAGATCTAATTCCACAACCCATGTACTGTACCTCACCCCATCTCACCATAGCCTACGTCACTTCATCCCACAGTTTACACGCGCTACACACCAAGTCTACTAATAACCTGTAGGTACACACTTCATTACTGCAATTCCTTTAATACTTTGATAAGAGTATGGCGGTGAAACCACAGAGCGTAGTTTCAAATTCCTGCAACGGGCAACTGGAACGGTGAATGGAAATTCAAGTAAGGTAAAGAACAATTGACTCAATATCTGCTTTAACAAATCACAGCTGTAGATAATCATGCATCCCTCTCCTATTACTGTGATTAGTGTGCTGCGGAAGAATTAAATGTCCTAGTTAGAATAAAAAATAAATAAAATATAAAAATAAATGAATGAATAAATAAATGGATAAATAAATAAATAAATAAATAAATGCTGCAGTTTAAAAGATCTACCCACTCGTTAAACACACTGCGGTGTATATAATACGTACCATTTCTCCAATACGATGGTTAGTGTACTACCTACATTGCCTGGTATGTACATTCAAATATTATAGTAGTAGTAAGGGCGAGAGACGTTCTTGTTCATATTACCTGCATATACACTTCCACTCCAATACAGCTTTATCAGAGCACTATACCGTAGTAAAACCAGACAGCCTAACGATGATCGGAACGTATAATGTTGTTTGCGATTCATTATGACCTAATCGGATATTATGACAGCACTGGTGGTCACAGCGCCCAAAATATGTTGCCATTAGAATTCCAATCTAACATGACGTCTTACCGCAGGAGTCGCAGCACTGCTGAGGAGGCGAGTACGTAGGACCGGCTCACAGGAACGCTGTAAGGCTCTCCGTAGGACCTTCACTACTACTGCCTTGCCACGCTTGCTCGGATTGCTCCTTCCGTCCAACCCTTCCCCGACCCTCCACTACCCCACCCTCCCGTCACCTACCCCATCTTTACTAGTTGCCAACTCAGGTATCACAGGGAGATAAATATTTGATAGGTGATGGATGACTAACTGAAAAAAAAGTTATTTGTTTTGCTCCCGGTAATGACTTAATGAAGTGAATAATTTCAACTATATTGAAATATACGTTTTGGTTATTACTAAGGTGTAACTATCGCTAATCACTTGACTCACCCCCTACCCCCCCC
>CM035189.1:2868925-2886468 GCA_020233015.1 Callinectes sapidus | reverse complement strand
GATATGGTTCCATCTCACACAAATGCTGTCCAGATGATGATTACTCTTAAGGTAAGCAATTTACTGAAGTATTTGATTTAAAGAGTATATACTAACAATTTTAATTGATATGTATACTTGTTATTTGTTTACTTTTATTATTTTTTGCTACATTAAAAAAGAAAAGGAAAAGACTGGAACATAGTTATATATATCACATGACATGGTATCTCCTAACCAACAGGAAAGCAGGAAAGAATAATTTCATATGAGCTAAGATATAGTGGAGATTGGACAGCATGAATGAACATACATTGCAACTAAGTACAACTTAGTAAATACACACACACACACACACACACACACCCACGCATGCATGCATGCACTCACGTACGCACGCATGCACACACACACACACACACACACACACACACACACACACACACACACACACACACACTTACATATAGTTCAGTGGTAGCACCAAAGGGGAGCTTGTGGGGGCTTGAGTCTCCCCCCAATAATGAGCCAAGACCACTCCCCTTAAGCCCACCCAATATTGGTTTGAGTATAAGTTAAAAATATGATAATTGTCCATGAAGCCCCTCCACATTTTACCCCAGCCCCCCATGAACCCCCCCCCCAAATGAAAATTTCCTGGCGTGGCCACTGATGTAGTTTGTTTCATTTATCATAATTTTGTTCATAGAAGTTTTCTCTTTCAGTTGATTGGAATTTGCTTTGAAGTTCATGACACTTGGAGGAAACAGGGAGAACTCAAGAAGGAAGATGATAAAGACAAAAAAGTTCAGCTACAACTGGAATTACAGCATGAGGAAGTTCATCCATCATCCATGGACATTTTCCATTATGCATTTTGCTATATTGGTGTTCTCACAGGTCAGTTTCTTTCACTTAGTTTTGTTTGTAGAGAGGGAAGTAAGTAAATCCTGCATTTTCACAGTTATTCTATGGTGTCATACCCCTTCATAAGATCACTTTGTCATCTTCAGTTTGGTGAAATTTCTTTATCTTTCAGCATCTTAGTCTGACCCCAGATCCCAGAGCAAATTACTAGTTAGCTAATGAAAGAATAAAAAATCAATAGAATATAAATGTTTAGGGAGTAATTATGACATAAGTTATCAGCAGAGAAACACAAACAAAATTACTTGAGAAGTATTTAACTTGCTCAGAAATACAGTATAAGCCTGTCAATCCAATGAGCAGGGTACTATATTTTTTTATTTTTCTATTATTATCAGGATGTACTCCTGAAAATGCCACCACACCATGATCTCTATATAATTTTGGATGATTTTTTGTTTCACACATCCAATGATTTTCTCATGTTGCTTATGTTTCTCCAGTGAAACACTGAGTGAATTGATTGATGTTCTACATCATTTCTTTCACAAATGGATAGCTTTCAAGTTTAGACTCTTTTCAACTTATGCCTACCTCTCATCACTAATGATCTTTTGGGACCTGTGGGAAAATAGGGTATTCAGATGAGGGAGCATTAAACTAAGTAACATCCATTGCAGAAGAGATTAGAAAGTAACAAAATTACAAAAAATCTGTGATAAAACGTACGTTACACCTTTGATGGTGGTGTGGTGGTGGTGGTGGTAGGGGTAGGGGTGGTGGTGGTAGGGGTGGGGGTGGTGGTGGTGGCAGGAGCAGTGGCTGCCACAGTGTTGTTATTGGTTTGCAGCATTGCCAACAGTTCCATACACTAATTGGTTTTGTGTTGTAGGCTTTCTTCTTTGTGTATAATTAGGATAAGGTGAGATTAGGTTACAGGTCACTACATGTTGGTGGAACTGAAGTTGAGCATAGCTTCTTTTGCAAATGACATTATGAATGATTGCATTCATATATCCAAATGTAGATGCAGCCTCTAACTTCTTACAAACATTCTTTAACTTGTAAGTTGCAAGCCACAGCTCAGGCTGGAGAGTGGGTAAGTGTGAGCCACAGCTTAGACTGGAGGAAGTTGAACTTCAAAGATTTCTTTTAAATGTTTGTGTGCTTGTATTGACAAATAGGTATCATTGGTGTGTACATGAATGCCAGTTGTATCTGAGGTTGGAATATGCAGCAGTGGTGTGGTTACCAAACATGAAAAAGGATGTAAGAAAATTAGAAAGGATCCAAAGAGTAGCCACAAAAATGGTGCCAGAACTAAGAGATCTAACGTATGAAGACAGGTTAAAAGAAATGAGACTGCCAATTCTGCAAGATAGGAGGGAGAGAGGAGATCTAATAACTCTATACAAGATAGTAAATGGCATTGAAAAGCTGGACAAGCAGGACCTGGTGATGAAGGAAGAAACTAGACAGATGAGAGGACACTCACAGAAGATAAAAAAGAGTCAGTGTTTAAAGGACATTAAAACGTATAGTTTTCCACACAGAACTGTGGATATTTGGAATGGATTAAAGGAAGAGGCTGTTACAGCAACCAACATACATAAATTCAAGAAAATGTTGGGTGTATGGAGATATGAAGACAGAACACTATGACTCCTGCTCAAACCCTGCATGATACAACTAGGTAAATACACACCCACAGACACAGACACAGCATCACAAAATCACTCCTTCCTACCCTCTTTCCTCTGTTATCTCCCTTCCACTCCTCTCTTTTTCCCTCCCTTCTTCCCACCCTTCTGCAATTTCTGATAGTCCACCTGGCATAAGTTTTATTACTATTGTGATTTAATTGTCTATGCTACCACCTTGCTTTGAGGCTATACGCCAATGTTTGACTAAATCAACAAGAAAAAACATAGAAGAGAGCAGCTGTGAGGTTTATCTCCCTTTAGTCTACTTTTTATTGTGCAAAACTAGGCTATGGTAAATGATTTTTTGTGATATGAAGGCAATTTTTTAATAATTAGGATTTTTTTTATTTGTTCTAAGGGAAATTAACCTTGTTACACATCTTGATCAATATTCATATTTTTGGGAAAAAATGTCAGACTTAATTTGTTTTTAAGATCAGTATTTTTTTACATATACAAAGGAATACAAGGGAAGAACAACAGTTGGGTTTCCTTATATGGGTGTTTGTTATAGGTGTTTTGCTGTATAGGCAGAAGCCACTCAAAAATATTTGTGGGAAAAAATCCCTTTGTAGGCAAAATGAGTTCAACGTAGGCGGGCATAATGTATTTCAAAGTGGCCATTTTTTTACTATTTTTGCTTTATAGGTGGACAAAATTTGTTAGAGGTACTGATGTTAACTGATAAAAAGCTTATAAAAGATATTTAAGAATTCACTAGAATTTTAGAAATAATTTTGAAAAAGGTAACTGGGTTGTGTGCTAGAATCCAGAAAGAACAGGAAAAGAACTGTGGTGTGTATTTGGTATCACAAGGTTTCACTTTACAAGTTTCTGTATCACATTGACTTCTGATCCCTACCCTGCCATACCACTCAATCCAACCCCCTCCAGCTTTGATTGCAGCCTCCACAGGACACCATACCTGCTATAGGCATTGACAATCTGCTCCCTGGACAATTGGCCACAGCCTGGATGATGTTGGTACTCAGGGAGTTGACAGTGTGGTGGGCATGTTTGTTGGACTCTCTCTCAAGGACTTCCTGAAGATGGTAATTGCAGGGATTCAGTTATGGACTACTTGGGGGCCAGAACTCCTTCAACCAGAACATATCCAAATCCTCATCACATCAAGTCATTTATTCGTAGTCATTATCATACATTTTATTTACATAATATAGGATTTGTTTGTTACAGCTAGCCTTTTTTTAAGCCATAGCTTTTCAGGCAAACTAAAAAAATAAATCAAACTAAACTTAATATCATAAACAAGAAATTTAACTATTATATATATATATATATATATATATATATATATATATATATATATATATATATATATATATATATATATATATATGAGAAAAATACATAGGAATATACTTGTGAAAGCATAATGGCGTACATACAAACACTGGAGTAAATATACTTATGTACATGTATACATTGATATATTAATGAGTTAAATTCTATATACATACATCCAAGTCTAGATATGTAATTATTATTCTTATATTACAAGGAATGAATTTGTAATAGCATATAAGAGTGAACATAATAAACAAAAAATTATAATGGTTAATAGATCATTTATGGACATTAAGTTTATCTCAGAGATGATATTAGGTACAGTGAGGGGAAAGAAATTAAATGGAGGATGTTAGTAGTGACTCAATTTGTGTCATTTTATTTTGTTTTTGAAAGTAGGTACAGATGGAGAATTTCTAATGTTGGGAGGGATATCATTCCAATAAACAGGTCCTAAGTATAGTGTTGATTGACGGTACTTTGAGGTGCGATGGGGAGGAGGATGTAGTTGATCACAAAGGCGTGTATCGTTATTATGGACGGGGACGACATTTCGCTTAGTGGAATGTATTTTGTACATTAGAGTGGATATAGCAATTTTTGTTATGTCTTCTAATCTTAGTAATTGAGTTTGTTTAAATAGGGGTTGTGTATGTTCTAAGTAGGTGCTGTTTGTGATTATTTTAATAATTTTTTTGAGTTGCAGTTTAAGTGGGATCAGACAGGTAGGATATGTGGTGCACCATATTGCATTGCAGTAGGTAAGGAGTGGATAGATATGTGCATAATATATACACTTCAGTATATAGGGGGGCATTAAATCTTTAATTTGATGAAGTAAGGCTATGAGTCTGGATATTCATAGAGTGAGGTTTTCAATGTGAAGTTTAAAATTCATGGATTCATCATAAGTTATACCAAGGAATTTAATGTGAAAGGATCTTGATATGTTGCAGTTATTAATCTGGAGTGGAGGTAGCTGGTGGTATTTTTTAGTTGCAAACAACATAAATAATGTTTTATCAGTTTTAATGGTAAGTCTGTTGCACCATTGGTTAGTATAACTGATTTAGATCTTCGTTTGCTGCAGTAATCAATTGTTCTGGGTGTGGGCCAACTAAGTAAAGTGTCATGTCGTCTGCAAATAAGATGGTTTTAGAGTGAGTAAATATATCAGACATAATGGTGCAGCTTATCTAAGAGAATTTTGTGGTTAACAGTGTCAAAAGCTTTGGCAGAATCAATGAATACAGACAAGACTGATAGTTCGTTGTCGAGAGCGAAGTATATGTTGGATGAAAAAAGGTTTAGTGATTGGAAAGTATTATGGTTATGTCTAAATCCAAATTGGGTTGGGTTTAGAATGTTATTTTTTTCTAGATAACTCATTAGGAGGTTTCTTCATCAAGGATTAAAAAAAATTTGAGAAAATATTGAGGTTTGAGATTGGGCAATAGTTTTGAGGATTGTTGCTAGGGCCATTTTTCAGGATAGGAGTGACTTTTGCTTTTTTTAGTATGGAAGGGAAAGTCCCTGTTGTGATAGATTGATTAAAGAGGAAGGTCAAAGGTGTGGAAAATATATCACAGTTATGTTTTAGTACTGAGACTGATAACCCATATTTTTTAATGATCCTAGAGTACTATTTGCATCATAGGTAGATATTGCAGGCAATAACATAGAATTTCGAAAATTGTTTTTTAGATATTGAGTTGGGTTTATTTGTGACATAGGTAGTCTATCACTTAGTTCTGGGGCAATGCTGCAAAAGTAATCACTGAATACCTGAGCTATGTCAAGAAGCTTATCTAAAGTTAAATTGTTATGGTGTAGGGTTGTTATGTTAGGTTTCACATTAGACTTGTTTCTGATTTCATTTATTGTTTTCCATATTTTCTTAGTATTATTTCTGAAATTGGAAGAAAAAATTATAATAGACTTTGCATCTTTAATAAGTTTTGTGACATATATATGGTAGCATTTATAGAAAGAATGTGATACTAAACCAAGTTTATAGTTCTTAAATAGAGAACATTTACATTTTATAGAATTCAGTAAGTCACTGGAGATCCAAGGGTTTTGTATTCTTTTACTAGAAATTAATCTTGTTTTTAGAGGAAAACATGCATTATATAATTTATAGATCTTATCATGAAAAGTGTTGAAGTTTTCATTTACATTTGGAGAGGATAGGAGGTCATCCCAGTTTACTTTAGATAATTAATTGGTAAAGAGATTATTGTTTGAATTGTTGATTATTCTAAAGGTGATTGTATGTTTATTGTCTAAATTCAAATTTAAAGTTATGTTGATAAAAATAGGCAGGTGATCAGACACATTGAAGTGGATGATGCCAGAAGAAGAAGGGGGAGTAAAGTTGGTCCAAATCTGATCTAGTAAGGATGGGTGACTAAGATCAGGGTTGTCAAGATATATGGAGGAAATAGTTCAGGGCTTGTGTTGCATTAAGGAAAATGTTTTTAGGAAGATGAGTTGAATGTTCTAGAAGATTTGGACATATGGGGAGGAGCTCCATCCTGATGGTAGAGCCATGGTTTCCCAGCAGCTACCTGAAATATTCACGGCTTCACCACAGTCTTCACGTGGAGGTATAGACCTCTTTCGCCTTGTTCTGGCTTTTGGCAAAGAAGTAAGGAGGCATGATGTCCCCTTCACTGAAGATCACCTTGAGAACGTGGACTCTGGCCAGAAACTTGGTTGTGCTAATCACAGGAACATCATCTGAGTCCCTGCAAAGCCATCTGTCATTCTTGCAACTGATTTTCGCATCAACACAGAAGATCTCATTGGAAAAGAAGCTGATTTGGCTGGCAGGTCTGTGCTTCAAAGAAGTGATGGACAGCTCTCATCTCTTGAGTCTCTTGACCTTCATGGCTTCTGAGAGCATCTGTCTCAGCTTAAGAACATATCTCTTGTATTAGAGATCCTCGTGGATGGCACAGAGAACTGTTATCCTGTGCACATTGAGCCTCATCGCCAACATCTACATGAGCAAGCTTGGGTCTTCTTCGATCATGGCCTTGAGCTGATCCAGGAAGTCCTTGTTTCTCTTTTGAACTTTGGATCGATCCTGCTTCTTTCTTTTGGAAGTTAGAAACTCACCCCTAATCTCTGCAGACTCTGAAGGCCTTGATGAAGTTGTACACGGTCAATTTTTGGAAGTGAAAAGTCTATATTGTCTTTGGGCATGTGGCTGCAGTGGAGGGCAACAATCCCTTGATCTCAGAGGACATTTTGGTTATTTGTTGGCTATTGAAGGGGATTGAAGTCTCACAAACTTGTAAAATAAAAGTAGAATGTTAGATTAAAAAACGTTGCCATTATACGCCAAGTTAAAGTTGTTCTGAATTCTAGTGCACTACCTTATGTATGGTGCTGGTAGTATTGCTGGTATGGGAAGTCAATTCATCTCTGGCAATGTGCCCCAAGTCCATTTGCCTTGTAAGATGGGGCACATCAGTTTGCCCCAATTTACCTCACAACCAAGCCAATGCACCCAAACTCACATGTAGATACATGCTACTGCATGTAATACAGTATATGAAACATAACCATGGAGAGAGAGAGAGAGAGAGAGGGAGGGAGGGAGGGAGGGAGGGAGGGAGGGAGGGAGAATAAAGATTCCATTACATTCTTAGGTACAGAAATGATATGAATATTTAATGTAGATATTATGTATATGGGACTTGAGGTGAACAGAAAAGTGAGTTGGGGCATAACAACTCAGATATTGAGCAGTTGGGGGTGCATCAACTACTACCGAGTAGATTTGCCCCAACTTCTAAGGTGAATTGTCACTGAGGCGAATGGACTGTAAACCACAGTGCCTGGTGCATTGTTTATACACCCCATTTCACACCTCCTACCATTGTTTCAAATCTTTTGTGTCTGCCTGTTATCGGTAAATCCCTCTGTGATTTTTTTGTGGATATACAGGCCTACAATCATTCATCATGCCTCCTAAACAAGCAAAAGAGAATATTGTGACTTTGGCAATGAAGTGCAAAATAACAATTGAAGAAGAGTCAAATGACTTGTTTATTTATTGTATTTTATGTATGTATTATAATGTCATATGGGGTGGTCTGCTGAACATATTCTGTTTGATAAATGAAGTGAATGGTTCCTTATGTTTTTCTTAAAGGTGCAAGTTTTAGTCTTCCAATTTAGTGCCTATAAGGAGACCTGACTGTACTACAAGTAATGCTTTATCTTTCTAAAATTAATGCTTGTTATCACAGTAACACATCTACAGTCACAAAAATACAAATCTATGCACAAATTGCTTGTATACTTAATTTTGCATAAGTTTATAAAGAGAGCTATTTAGACCACATGTGTACCAATACATGACAGGAGGACAGGAGGAAGAGCCATTTGGTACACATGTGGCCTGATATGTGACGAGTGAGATAATACAGTAACACTGCATAAGTTGGACTGTTTGGGGAAAGGCCAGTCAGAGTTATCTGAAAATCCGAGTTAAACCAAGGGATTTTTTTTTCATATTTTGCGTACCTCGCATATCTGTTACCAGTATCAATTGAAAATGGTCTGTGTATTGTATTATTTATTTGACCAAACATTCAGGTGCATTTTCCATTACTCTTAATAAGCATTCTTTTCTGTATTTCAGGTCCTTACTATAAGTACAGAGTCTACAGTGATATGCTGCGAGGTACTCCAGAGAAAAATGGCCTAGATTGTCTACATGCAATGCTTAATAGAATCTGGGTGGTGCCATTGTATGCTGTGGCCTTCCTTGTGTCTGACTACTACTTTCCACTCTCTGTAAGTAATTAACCCATTGATTTGGAATAGATTTTCTAACAAAATTAACTGATCTTGATTGCTATATATCATGAAAATAGGTCTTGTAAAGGGACATATACTCCAAGCAGAACATTGTAATGTATTCTTTGTCTGCAGGCATGGATGTATTTAGACAAAGGCATGCTTACAACAGACCACTGTTTAGTATGTAATTTTTAAAGCATAAAAGCATGATTACTACATCATTTGTGACAAGTCACAAAATATGATTTTGAATCTTGCATTTTATTCTTCTGCCAAGGGGACACTGCATTGGAAATGGGATATAGATCAAAATGATGTTTTTCACTCTGGAACAATCTCATAACCATTTACTGAGTACATTACAGTAAACCCTCTATAAACTCAATATGTATAAGTTGGATATTGGATAAACCAAATTCTATTGGATTGTTTCCACTGAAATTGGATGGTGGTGATTTATACCTCTGGTATCCAGTCCAATTTTCTGCCATACCAGCCACCTACACTGATACACATTGTGATTGGACACATCCTACTACTCCTGTTTCTCCATTCTGAAGTCACGCTCTGGAATATTACAGAGTGTTCCCCAGTGTAGTATAGTGGGGTTATGGCAGAAGCTCACAGGCAGTTGTACACACCTTACACTACCCCTATGTTCCTCTGTTCCAAAATCATGCTTTGGAATTCAGGAAGATTATATGGAGTGTTCCACAGTGCACTCTAGCAGGGTTATGACATCACTCATGGATAATGGAAGCTCACAGGTGATATGTGCACCCCTTCATGATGGGAACAATGTTCATAAACACTTCTCACAGGTCTCTGTGGTCTCTTTCCTCGTCTTGTTTTTATTTTAGGTGGTTAAGTATGTGTTTTTAAAATTTATTTTAATTACTTGATATTTTCAGAATTTTACTGACATTTTCAGGTATATCACTAAAGCTTTGGAAAAACTTGATGCTTTAAAACTCTTGTGTTCTGCTGCATTCCATAATTTCAGACTTTTATTGTACAGATAGCCTTACCTTACCTTACCTTACCTTATCATAGTGATGTGTCAATTGAGGTTGGTGACAATGGAATGCCAAACTTTTCTGTTCCCAGCCAGCTTCACTATTTTGTCTATCTTCTCTCTTTCTATTATCTTGCTGATTCCATCCATGTACTTCATCCTCTATCTCCCCTGTGCTCTCCTCTCATCAATCATCCCAAAGAGGCAGTGTCTCGCCACACCATCCCCCCCTCAAAACATGCACCAGATACCCAAGCTGTCTTCATCTCACCATGGTCATTAACTCCATCATTATGCCAGTCATTTGCAAAACCCCTGATTAGTCCTTTTTGCCAACCACGGGACCCTTATCATTCTTCTGATGAACTACTTTTCTGCCGTCTTCAGTCGGCATTTCTCTACTGTACAGATAAGTGTAGTTTAAAAATGCAATTTGCAGTGGGGCCGTCTATAGTGCAGTTAATTAGTTGGTTCCGGGCAAACACTGCAGTTAAAACTGTTATAGGAGGCAAGCTTTCAATACAAATATAGTTAACATTAGTTCTGGCTACTTCCCCAAACTCTGCTTTTCATCACTTTTCCCATCCTACTTCTCCTAATTTGTCCACAAAGCACAAAAAAATCACATAACTAAATTTCTAGACAAATTGAATAAGACAGAAAAAAAAAAATGGAAAAAATGTATAATTAAAAAATTAATAAAATGAAGTGTTGCCAAAATGTGCTGACACAGTGGACATTGCTTGAGGCGTGAAGTGTGGCAGGTGCTTCAGTAGGTGGGTTTATGATTGTCAGGGTTGCTATCAGACTCTATGGGTGGCAGTGTGGGTAACAGTGTTACCAACATGTGGTCCTCCTCCATAACGGCGATCTCCTTGTGTGTGTCTGTGGTGGCATCGAGGAGGGTAAAGCTTTTCCTAACATATACAGCCTTCACATTTGTGATGATCATCTGATCAATGGGCTAAATTTGAGCTGTGGTGTTGGGAGGGATGAACACCAGACGCCAATTATGAAATTATGGAGTGCCACCACCCAAGTTGCAGTCCACCTGTCCCTCCCCAGCCATGCCCTACCAACCTGACAGCTGTGCTGTAATGAAGTCCCGCTGTGCTAGATCAAGTTCATGTTCTCAGTTGATACCATGTTAGATGAAAACCACACTTTAAAGAAATGTGTTATAGCCAACCCCACAGTATTATCTGTAGTATACACATTAAGTTTTGATGATGAAAATATTTTACGTTTGGCTGTCATTGTTATGGTCAGATGAGGCCACTTGTAATGAGATTTGTAACCGGAATGCCAGAGTATACCGCCGCCATGGCAGTGATCCTCTCGGCCCCCCTACCTACCTCAAAACACAGTAAAGCACCCAGATTCACTTGTGGTTTGGGGCTGCTTTTCTGGCCTTGGACTTGGCAAGTTTGTGGTACTTCCTAAGAACCTCAAAATGGAGGGAAATGTGTATTTAGAGCTCTTAGCTGACCATTTGCCAGAATCTATTGACCTGTGCAGTGCCAAGATATTGCAGCAGGATGGTGCACCAGCCCACACTGCCAAATCTGTGACAGTGACTGAGAGATTGTGAGGTACCTTTTATTGATGACTAGCCAGGTAACAGCCATGATATAAATCCAGTAGAAAACTTATGGACCATCATAAAGAAGGATTTATGAGAAGATGTGAGTTTGGTTCCACGGCTAGAAGTTGCAATATGTGAGTGTTGGGAGAATATACAGGCAGATACCCTCAGGAACCTGGCTCTATCTCTTCCAAATCGACTGAAAAGTGTCATTAAGAGGAAGGGTGGACCAACAAAGTACTAATACTACAGGAAAACATTGTTTTTTTATTTTATTTCTATTGTGACATTGTTTGAGGTTGTGGTCGCATATTTTTGACTAGTACTGTATATATATATATATATATATATATATATATATATATATATATATATATATATATATATATATATATATATATATACAGTGGAACCTCTTGATTTGAACACCCTTTGACTCGAACACGTCCCAATCTGAACACATTTGGCAAACAAATTATGACCTCCAATCCGAACATGGCCTCTCAATTCGAACACAAACACACATGGCTGCTGACGCCGCCTTCCTGCCAGTCAGCCGGTCTCGCTTGCACTTTTCTGCTGTGAACACCTCTCTCTATTGCGCCTCAGGAACGGCTTTCAAGTCCCTCCGGTCTCTAGTTGCCTCAGTTACTTCAGCCCCCAACACTGGTCACTTCTTACCTACCACTGCAGTCAATGTGGCCTTCTACACTAGTGACTGGCAAATTTATTTACTAATGAAGATATATTTAACACTTTAAACAATCAATGAAGAATGAATTGTTAAATATCATTGTCATTTGCGCAAACTACGATAATACAATAATTTGCAGTTTTGTTCAATGATTTATACTTTTCTTAAAATAATTCCTGCTGGAAATGATGCTGCAAAAATATATTCTACTTGATAAGAGAGAGAGAGAGAGAGAGAGAGAGAGAGAGAGAGAGAGAGAGAGAGAGAGAGAGAGAGAGGATGGTGAGTGGCTGTAGCTTCAGGTACTTCAGGAACGTAAATGGTTTAAATGAGGTTTGAGTTTTGTGGCGAGCGGTTTACTGGTTATTATATGTATTATAGTTCTCAGACCCAGGTTTGGAAGGAAACTCAGATTATAAAAGTTAATATATTAGGGATGATATTTCAATGATTTCACGACACACGGTTAGAACGTAATGTCACTGTCTTCCTCGGAGAAGTGTTTAGTCTGTCTCTTGGGAGATCACTTTGAGAACACTTCAGAGTCTCAAGAACACACATTAGGGCACACACCTTCGGGCACACACAGTTCGTTCCCTCAACCACCACACGAGCCGGCTGTCTTGCTTCTGCCTTGTCCGGCAGACGACTGGCGGCCGGCCCTGTTGGGTCTCCCCCCAACCGCCTCTCACCGCTGCTCGTTTTCTTCTCTCCCCTGGTGCGGCCCACCGCGCCTCACACCGCAGGAAACTGCTGACTCTGAGGCGTGGTTATGTGATGCAGGGATGGGTGTGTGTGTGTGATGCCTCAGTATTCAAGTACATTGTTTTATCTCATATAGTGATGTCTTATAAACTACATCCTACTTAGAGAGTTTATATTATTATATTTTAGTAAATGTAACATCCTATAGATACAGTAATAATGGAAATGCCTAGTTATATATATAAACACATGCAACTCCTTGTAGAGGACAAAGCTGTGTCAGCATTTCTGAAGTATTGCACCATCTTATAGAGATGTTGCATCAGACTGTATTTGCATATATAAATACAATGAATTTCTACCTATCATGTCCCTAACATGGGTGGAGGAGGGGGTGGTCTACTCAGTCTGTTTGTGTATTGAATGGGAGTGGATAGGGACAGAATGGGGGGGAGGGGGGAATACTACGCGATCTGTTCCCGTATTTAGTGCATGAGAGGGAGGCGGGGACCTGGGGAAGGCCTGTTTAGTCTTCATCGCGACTAAGGAGTTTCACACAGAAGTAAATAAGTCTTTGTCTATGCCTGCTTTTTTTTTATGCATTTCATGTCTGTATTTCCTTTATACTCTCAAAATGTGAATGATATCTATGAATTATGATGAGATGAGGGGAAAACAAGGTGCCAATATGTTAAATCATGTTGCCACTGATGGGCCAGGAGCAATTTGATTTTTTCCCATTACTTCTTAACAATGGCTATTGCGTTTTTAGCTATTGTGGCGATGTTAAGGGACCAATTTCTCGCAATAGCTGGGGTTGAGTGTAGTATTTTTTATTAAAAATTAACTGGAATGGATTAAATGTGTTTACATTAATTTCAATGGTAAAAATTGCTTCCTAATTAGAATTTTTTGCAATTCGAACAGCCAAAAATTTAGAATCAAGAGGTACCACTGTATATATATATATATATATATATATATATATATATATATATAGATATATATTATATATATATTATTATATTGTAATAAATAAATATATAGCTTCATATTATAGAATAATAATATCAGATCTCTATATATGATATCCATATATATATATATATATATATATATATTTTATACACACATACACAGTAGACTCTTAATTTCTGTGGGGATTAGGGACCACAGACCCCTGCAAAAATAAAAAAAAATCTATGTAAAATTTTGCACCCATGGCAAATATACAGAAACAACCACTTGAACATACTTAATTTCATTGCCACTCTGCAATACCATATAGAACAAAAACAAATAGAAATAGAGGACTCAAATAATGTAGTGACATTTGTGTATGTTTACTATTGTGGTTACTATTGAGTTCACGTTACGTTACTATTTTTTTCAATATTGTTAGTGCTATTGTTTTATTGTTTTACTTACTGTATATTTCCGACTAGTCATAAGGTAACTTGGTATATAAAAAGATCTCATATTGAAACAGGAGGGAAAAAAAGAAAGGCACAGGATAAGGAGGTGGAGTAGGGTTGGAGGAAGGAAGCACATGCTTATAGAGAGATGACAATAACCTATTAAACTCACATGGTTTTATCTTTTTAAAAATTAATTAACCAAGAAAATTAGAAAAATGAATAAATATGTGTTTTTGCCTCATAAAAAGCATGTTTCAGTTTTTGTACTAAATTTTACTAGATAATTTGGTGGAGTTGCACTAGTGAAAAAGTTGGTATCGAACCAGATCCAGCAGCGAAGTTGCAAAGTCAAAATCACACCTGAAAAAAGGAAAACACCCAGCTGTGGTGATTTAACTGTATGTATAGGCATATGGAGAAATGCTCAGTATATTTGGTTGCATGCTTACATATGTCTTGTGGGCAAGAATTCCTTAGATATCTTTTTACAAAAAAACTATTTGATTGTTGGTTTCATTGTAAACCTCAGTCATATTTTTATAAACCTCAGTCAAATTTTAAAATGTGAAGTTCACAGTAAAACTTGACTTGTAGAATGTTTTACAGTTCACAACATTAACACTGTATCTTGAAGATAATTATTCACAGAGTAGTTTCTTTGGTATATTGGGAACTTCTAAAGATTATGCTCCATGATTAGCCATTTCTTTGGGATAACAGGAAAAGTAAACTTCGCTATAATTCTACTAATACATATATATATTTTTGAGTACTTCTTGGCATACTTTTTTTTCTGGCAACAGTTGGTCTTTCCTAAATGCAAGGATTGATGCCCTGTACCATATTTTTTTAATCCACAATTGTAGTTGGACTGAGAACCTGCCCACTCTTATCCATTGTTCCTATTTTCTAAGTTTTAGTGGATTTACAGATACAGTGTGAACTCGCTTCTTAAGCTTTGCTGGGCTTCTATGGATAAGTGTCACTTATCACAGGCCATGTGATATTTTTAGCTGACATATTATGTTCAGCTATGGGGTGCACTGATTTGTCTGACTTGTGTACTGTTTTTGTCCAGGACTATTTTGAATGTGAATGTTTTGGTAATATTTCCACTAACTTAAATTCTTAGTTTCATCTAGGCATCTTTGAAGCTTGTGGGTATTGATGTCCTACTCATGGTGAACCTGGACATGGAGAGCCCAAGTATGAGTTCATATGTATTTCATATGAAAACAATGGGGTTTGGTTCAAGGATAATGAAATTAATCATCCCAACCAATCATCATAAACAATTGTTGTTGCTAACACAATCACAGTTTAAATTTGAATTTGAGTTTTCTTGGCTTACTGTCACCATAACTATCCCAGTATGTTTTCCTAGCTGTCCTCTTATGAAAGACATCCACAGGAACGATCCCCAAATGCCAAATTCAAGCTTTTCTTTAGGAAGCACTATCCTAGCCCTGATAGACTAAGGGAATCAGACATATGCTGGTTAAGGTTTTTGCTAATTTGCATACCATTCAGATGCAAGTGCACTATATGATCTCATTGTTAGGGCATCTTTCTTTGATTGATTGCTAGCGGTGATCTGAAAATAGCAAGTGAATTCTTTGAATATTGGTAAGCAAAGAGCAAGTCAACAGTGAGAGTGAGGCAAGGAACTGCTGTTCTGTAACATTATGTCCATGCTTACTAGGCTGGTTATGATTTTTGTTGAAATTTGGTATATGATACAATATAGGAATGGAATTTATCATAACCTGAGGATTCCTAGCACACAATATTGCTGTCCCTAGTCATGTAGTGTGTTAATGGCTCTGTCCATTGCTCCTTATAATCCCTTGTTTTTGTTTGAGGCTTCTTTCTTGAAATGGCAATGTGAAACTTCAGTGCTGCTTAATATGAGTGGCTTGAAGCCTGGTGTCTTGAGATAGTGGCTCAAATCACCATACTAGATTTAGTATAGATTTTTACCAACCATCTTGCTTCACTTTTTGTTCTTCTTCATACATAAATTTCATTCCAATAAATTAATGATTTCCTACTATGAGAAGAGAATGGAATTTTTGAGAGCTTTTAAAAAGAAGCATAAAGAATGACTGACAGATGATTAAAGATAAAAAGAAAGGATGTATATATAGATCTTCCTACAAACTAGTTTGGTTATATGAGAACAAACATGTATATACATACAGAATCTAAACAATCATAGTGTCAAAGCATTTATACATATATAGCTCATCTGCCTGGAATGGATTGATCACCAGCATTTAAGATTCCACATTATTTTATTTCGTACATACTACATGGCCTATTTTTGTATTTTCAGATATTTTTTATTATTTACATATTTTTTTATTTATGAAATGAATTTGATAAATTTAATCAATTATTTGTTCATTTTATTTAATTACTTTTTCAGACTTAGATTTTGGGTATTGTTTTGCAGAATCAAATAAGCATGAAACTTAGTACATTACTGTACATATGAATGATGTATCTACTTTTTTATCTATCTATTTTTTGTGACTACTTTATTAGCAGAAGTTTTTTATTAGGATTTTTTTGATCAACTCAAAAGAAAACATGTATAGTTCACATTACATTTATTAACATCTGTTCCTCTTCCCATTTCTTTTTGCCCTCGCGTTCTGTGATCTCAGAACCGTTGTTACTTTGAGGGTTTAGGCCATGTACAAGGAACACCATCCTGTGGGAAGGTGAGAAGAAAGTAGACATGTGCTGTATTGTGCTATTTTTATGAGGTTTTATTAAAATGATAGTTCATTTTTGTAACTGGAGCATGTGTATTTGTAGAAATATAAATGTAATATGTAACACATCAAGTTTACTAGTCCATACAGGCAGTATTTGTAGTTGCCAAGAACATCTATTGGGAAGGTTTGTTTTGATCACATACCTTTTTGCATCTACATGAAATATTTGTTGCCACCCAAAAAGCAAAGTAGCTTAGTTTCATTATTCTTGTGTAGTATCTGTAAGTCTCATGATGTACTTTGACTTGCTGATTGGCTGAGAGGTGCACTGTAAGTGTATTTTTTTGCTCAGCTACTTGCCTTCTGCTGGTTGGTTAGCAGAGCATGTAGTTCATTGTAGTTTTGGAGTAAGACATGGATTATCCAGTATATCTTAGGCCATTTTGAGCTGACCTCTGCTCTGTACATGTAAGACTTTTCTTTCTCTGGCATGGCTGTGTTGCTCAATACGTACTTGATTTGCCTCATTCACTAGTTGACAGTTGAATGGTTATGGACTAGAAACTGAAATGAAGTTGAATTATACTAAATGTATTCAAGATGAAAAATCTACATTAGAAGATAAAGTACAAATCTTTATCCTAATTTTAAGATTTCATGTTGTATTGTTTGGACTGATCAAGTCATGATAAAATAACATAAGAACATAAGAAAATTAGGGAAACTGC
>CM035189.1:2855970-2868905 GCA_020233015.1 Callinectes sapidus | reverse complement strand
CTACTGCTACTACTACTGATACTACTACTACTACTACTACTACTTTTTACTACTACTGCTATAGATACTACTACTACTACTACTACTACTACTACTACTACTACTACTACTGCTATAGCTACTACTACTGCTATAGATACTACTACTACTACTACTACTACTACTACTACTACTACTACTACTACTACTACTACTACTACTACTACTACTATCATGATTATTGTGTGCTAATATCAACATGACATATGAATACCTCCAGTGACTCACAAACCAACACCGCCACCACCACCACCACGACCACCACACAAACCACCACCGCCACCACCACCACCACCACCACCACCACCACCACCACCACCACCACCACCACCACCACCATCATTAAACATTCCATCACAAATCCCTCTAAAGAAACAAAACGCCACAGCAATACCTCATTTACACATGGCGATTTATTACCTGGGATTTGGCCAACGAATTTCAGACACATTCCCTTCGCTGCGGTGGTTAATGAGGGTGATTGCGCGTGATTTAAGAGGCAACGAGAAAATCACTCCTCGAAACTGCCCGTCAACTGAACCATTGAGACCAGGGCTTCTCTACACCATGGGATATTAGTCACCATTTATTCGCATTGACCATTTAATCTGAGGAATCAAAGGGGGGTGAATGTTTAACCTCCTTCAGTACTGGGATGTATTTTTTTTATTCTTTTTGTCGTTTTGTCGTTTTATTTATTTTTTTTTTTTACCTCAAAAACTCATGTGGGGATAAAAAAAAAAGTACAGACTAAGGCTATTTCATCTTATTTACCATTTAATTTATAGAATCAAATGGGGAATCAATGTTTAACTCCTTCAGTACTGGGACGTTTTTTCATATTTTTCTACTTGTTATTTTGTCGATTTTGTACAACCTGTAGGCATCAAAATAGTACAGACTCTGGCCATTCATTTTCTGACCTCTATACCCTCTTGCTATTGTCATTAAACTCGTCTAAATACATGCAAAACTCGTGGTGAAATTGTATTCCAGTACTGAAGGGATAAGGCTTTACGTTTAGGGAAGGAGTTAAAAAGATTATGTTAGGTGAGAATAGATTACGTGTAGAAGGGAAGGAGGTTAAAGGAACAAAGGCCTTTTCTACACTATGAGATATTTTTGGCCATTTAACATGAGGAATGAAAGGGAATGAACGTTTGATAAGGAATGTATGTTGAGTTGAGACGTTGCAAGGTTAGGAATATGAGGAAGGGCGCCGGCAAGTGAAACCTTAATTGTTGGGGTTAGATTAGATTAGGTTAGGTTTTCTGGACGCTTATCTAAGGGAGTGAGATTTTTAGGAACGTATGTGTAGGGACCGAGAGCTTCAGTATTGGATTATAAAGGGAGAAGAATAAGGGAAGGGAGACTTTAGAGACATGTGTTTGTAAGAAAAGTATGGGAAAGGAAGATCTATTTACAGAAAAAAGGATTTAGAATGGAAGGAGACTAAAGGAGCAATGATTCAGGTCCAAAGGTTTGCTAAGGAATGAGGTTAAAGGAACAAATATTTATGGCCAAAAGTTTCGAAGGAAATGAAGGTGAAGGGAAAAAATAGGGACAGAGGTTTATAAGGAAGAAAGTTAAGAGAAAAGTGCTTTAGGTATGAAGATTTTGAATGGAAGGAGGTTAAAGGAACAAAGATTGAAGGGAAAAAGTTTAGAAGGGAAGGGGGTTAAAGAAAAAAAAAAAAATGCGGACAGAGGTCTATAAGGAAGGAGGTTAAAGAAACACTGATTTATGAACGAAGATTAAGAATGGAAGGCGGTTAAAGGAACAAAGATTTATGTACAAAGCTTTATACCGGAAAGTAGGTTATAGGAACAAATACTTAGGGACAAAACTTTAGCAGGAAAATGAGGATACATGAAAAAAACATGGACAAGGGATTACAAAGGAAGGAGGTTAACTAAACAAAGATTTATGTACAAAGATTAATAAAAAAAGGAGGTTAAAGGAACAAATATTTAGGAACAAAACTTTAGATAAAAATGAGGACATATAAAAAGAATATATAGACAAGGGATTGCAAAGGAAGGAAATTAAATGACCAAATATACATGTACAAAGCTTGATAAAAAGGAGGTTATAGGAACAAATATAGAACAACAAAAATTTGGCAGGAAAATGAGGACATGATAAAAAGAAAAAAAATATGGACAAGGCATTACAAAGAAAGAAAATTAAATATACAAATATTTATATACAAAGATTTACAAGGGAATGAGGTTATAGGAACAGATGTTTATGGGCCATAGTTTCATCAAAGGGGAGGTATTATGGAGGAAGAAGATTTAGATTAGGTTAGGTTAAGTTAGGTCAGAGTCAGGAATAGGATCATGTTTTTCAGGTGGACATATTCCCTTCCCGGTGATGGAAAACTAAAATATTGGCTCGACTTTTCCGCTCCGCTCGCTCCTGACACGCCGGCAGAACGCTTGGCTGCCGCTGAATTAATGGAAAAAAAAGTGGAGAAATAGTGGATTAGTGGATTTTGCTGCCATTTTCGTTCGTTGGTGTAAAATAAGCAGGGAGTGGGTGTGGTAGAAATCTCTCTCTCTCTCTCTCTCTCTCTCTCTCTCTCTCTCTCTCTCTCTCTCTCTCTCGTTTTTTGTTTGTTTGTTTGTTACATTAATGTAGACGTATCTTGGAACAATCGGAATTCCAATACATATTACAAATCAAACAAAATTACATTATTCAATGCTGCTGTCGCCAATACTCACATGAACCCAGCTGAAAGTTCAGAGCTGGATGCACAGGTGTAAGGACCTTCTCTATAAGATTTACTGTAAAGCTAGGTGTCAAGTGTAGGGACATGTCCCTAAACGAAGGGACTTTTAGTTAATTATGATGGGCGTAGGGACGTAGAGACGCCCAGGAAAATTTCTCTTAAACGTGGGGACTTTTGAGGAATCAGCGATATTTTGTATCCCCCCCCCCACTCTCTCTCTCTCTCTCTCTCTCTCTCTCTCTCTCTCTCTCTCTCTCTCTCTCCTAGTCTTTTTTTCCCTCCAAATCCAAATGGTGTGGTTTTAAAGGACTATTGATTTTTTTTGGACTGAGAGGAAGTTGTTGTAGGAATTGTGTCATCGTGGTTAAATATATACCACTCGTATCCCATAGTATAAGGTGACACTCCCTTGTTTGAACCGGGAGGAACAACACCCCAAATCTTTTAATAATGATTAGCATAGCACTAGTACAATAGTAACATTTACTGCTAATTATTGCTGCTGCTACTTCTACTATGCTCTTCCATTCCTCATTTCTTCCTCTCACTACTAAAACTTGGTCCTTTTATTGGACAACTGGATAATTACAGTGAAAATGGATGTTTCATATTTTGTGTCATACAAATAGGTAAGGATGATACGTGAGAAATGAGCAAGTTTCATAATGTTTCATACACATTCAGAAACACTTTGCTTCCTCTCACCATGACTACATATTTGTCACGTATTTCTAGCTGGTTTTATTTCCCCTTGTTTCCTTCGTTTATTTATTTGCTTACGCTTTTTCTTTACATTTCTTGATTGCTTTGGTGTTTTGCGAGTGTTTGATAATTAGTTTTATGGGTTTCCTTTCTCTCCACACTGATTTTGTTTTATTTCTTGATATTCTGCCGTACACCATAGTACTGTTAATGAATCTGCGGGGCCATAGTTGTTAACTCTTTGCCTTGTTCTTTTCGCTTATTTATATTAGAGGCACAGGGGAACTGCCAGGCACTGCAAGGTTGAAGTGGGTTAGATACGTCTATCCTACTGTCCCACACTGACGTCAGTAGGGCCCGGGAAGAAGCATTATTATTTTCCAACACCACACAGGCCAAACAGTAAGGCTTTACCGTGTCAATGTTTTATTTAAGGTGAGTTACTCCTACATAGGAGGAGGGGAGGGGGGCTACTCCACAACAGACCCTCGCCTTAATGATGTGTTTATGGGGATGTGGTGTTGTGGGTGTTCCACGGTGTTAATGTGTTGTGTTGGGTTACATATATACACTTTTTACATTGATCAGTGGACACCGCGGTACAAATAGGGAAATGTGCTGTTTAGAGAGGGAAACCAGGGTCCACGTCTTTCTTTGGTAGGCAGTGACATTAATTAAGCTTTGAAACAAGCCAGTATATTAATAATGCTGCCTTGGCCATCAGACCAGACGCCATCCGCAGGGTTCTCGCCCTCTATGTGGTGTGGGTGAGTGTGTGAGTGCCTGTCTTTTACTTCCTGCTGGTCATTGTTGCAGAGAGTATTTGTGTTTTGTGTTTGCAGGTGTTAAATTGGGGAGAGAAACCGAGTGCAACAACCTGATGAGTGAATGGTGTGGAATGTAGAAATGTACATAATATAGGGTGGTGACAGGAGGTGTATTATCACGCTATAGTCGTTTTCATCGGTGGAGAACACTTAGGCGCCGCCTGAGTACGGGATTTTCCCGTGAGCTGCGTGCCATGTCTCCACAGGACCAATTAACGTCTAACACACTGGTGGAAAGGTCCAGCGGCGGCCGCTCCCATCTCTCTCTCTCTCTCTCTCTCTCTCTCTCTCTCTCTCTCTCTCTCTCTCTCTCTGTATACATCATTGTTGATATTACAAATTATTACATGCATCTCTCTCTCTCTCTCTCTCTCTCTCTCTCTCTCTCTCTCAGGCCAGTGGTGCCAAGTGTAGGGACTTGTCTCTAAACGAAGGGACTTTTAGTTAATTTTGATGGGCGTAGGGACGCCCAGGAAAATTTCTCTTAAACATGGGCTTTTGAGGAATCATCGATATTTTGTATATTTTCATGTAATACACACACATCAAGTATGCGGTAGGAATACCAACAAGTTTTAGTGTGTGACACACTAAAATTTGTTGGTATTCCTACTGCATACTTAGATATATAAACGTTCCTCATTATTTTATTTTATTTATTATTATTATTATATATTTTTTTTTTTTCATTTTCTTCGATGATCTTACTAGAAAATGGGAGCACGGAATCCGAGGCGCTCGGATCAGCTGTTTCGGGCAGACTGTGTTTACTTGTTAGGGAGGAGTGAGGTTAGGTGCCTCCTGGACCCTCAACCTCACTCAGCATAATGGAGGTGGACCCAAGCACACCTAAGAAAGTAAGAAGTAGGAGTAGGAGAGGAGACTTAATTAACAAGAGAAGACAAATCTCCAACCACAAAACAGCGGTTTCGCATTGAGTGGCTACAGGTAGTGACACTCCTACGGGTAATTATTTAGTTTATCTTGGCGTACTTTTTTCGATATAAAGACATTAAATTCTTGGGTAAAATTTGGTTTTTTTTTTTTTTTTTTTTTTTTTTGCAAACACTAAATTAATTTTATTTCCTGCATCAGTAGCAGAATTTACCAAAATTTTAACAATGAATGAAATCGGAAAACCTAACCTGACCTAACGTAACCTAACCTATTGTCATTATCACTATTGTTATTATTTCTTTTAATAGTTATTATTATTATTATTATCATTATTGTCATCCAGGCTAAAAAAAAAAAAAAAGTATTGATTTAATGAACATGAAGAGATTTTGAGAATACATGCTCAATTTTTTTATGAAAAAGTATTTATCATTTGTGCCCCGCCCATTAATAATTATAAATGTAGATAAATATCATAAAACCTATAGATATTCTTTAATTAAATGAAAACATATATTACGTCAGTCACCGAAAAACTGCATTTTTTTTGGGGGGGGGTGGACGGGGCAGGGGCAGGTTAGGTTAGCTTAGGTCAGGACACTAAAGATGCCGTGATGTGGTGTGGTAGAAGTTGTGTGGAGAAAAATGAGAGAGAGAGAGAGAATATTTAATTAAGGAAGACAATATAATGGGCCAAAAAGTGCAGGAATATGAATAGAAAGTAAGACCAAAATTATATAAATGATTATAAATGAAGGGAATTGAGGGAAGGATAAGGGGAAATGATATAAGATTAAAATACATTAAAGAAAATTGTTAGCATTAGTTATTTTAAATGAAGTTCAACATTTCTGGTACCCATTTTTTACCTGGTGATGTTTGGCAGTTCATCGACTGCCCACCCACACCTATTTCTGTAATCTTTAGTTCAGTCTTTGTCACCACGGAGGGTAGACGTATATAAGAACATAAGAGGGTGGAGACTGCAGAAGGCCAGTATGACCTATACGAGGCAGCCCCTTTAATCAATAGTATTTATCCAACCCACCTATATATCATCTCCATACTCTCATCTAACTGTTTTTTAAAGCTACTTATTGACTCTGTGCTCACAACATATTTGTCCAACCTCTTCCAGTCATTCACCACTCTGTTAGTGAACCAATGTCCACCTATGTCTGTCCTGAATCTAGGCTTATTTAACTTGTACCCATTGCTGCGTGTCCTGCCCTGGCTACTATTTTCTATCACCTGTTCAATGCTTCCTTTATTTATACCTTTTACCCATTTGTAAACTTCAATCATATCAGCTCTTGCTCTCCTTCTGTCTAGGGAGTGGAGATTAAGACAGTATGTATTGAAGAGGAAAGATGGAGTTTAGTCCAATAGTGTCTTTTAACCCTATGAGTACTGTGGTGTGGTATGTTTTTTATGGAGGAGAGAGAAGAGAGAGTTACTGTATTTTATACAATTGTTGCTTTCTGTCGTGTAATTCTTTTATCCCTTCAGGGAACTTGCAATTACTGGATTTCTTTTTTTTTGTCCGGTCTCCTCTTTTACATTAGAAAAAAATGATGTTGCAGGTGTCCCAGCCATGCTGGTGATGGTGTACTTCATGGCCATGATGGAGCACATGACCCACGAAGAGATGTGTTGTGTGTTCCCTGGCCTCTCCCTGGAAAACTTGCTGCTCTTCTTGCTTGCCACTCCTGTCCAGGTAAACCTTCATCTTCATCTCCTATCTTCCCTTTTTAAGTATTTCTCTTAGTGTTGCCCTGTTTTCACTGTATAGTAAGTGACACCAATGAAAATACAAGGAAATACTTTACTTTTATTACCAGTTTTGAATAGATACACAAATTACCTAGAGATAATCATTGGCATAGAATTTATAACAGAACTAATGAAGAAAGTGATGATTAATCTGTCTATATGTTTCTGAATTACTTTTGTGTTGTTCTGAGTGCAGATAGTATGTGCTTATGTATTATGTTCCAGTATTCAGTGGATACCAGGAAAGTTAGAAGTTACAGTGACTTTTCTCTCTTTTAAATCATTTTTATTTATTCTCTTTATTCTGTTTGATGCATAAACTAAGAAGTGTACTTGCTTTGACAGTTTGTCGGCAGTCGTCACTTTTACATTCAAGCCTTTAAAGCAGTGAAGCACAAAACGGCCAACATGGATGTGCTGATCATGCTGGCCACCACCACCTCATATATGTACTCGCTGGGTGTGGTTGTGGCCCCCATGGTACTGCAGCAGACTACTAGCCCCATGACCTTCTTTGATACTCCGCCCATGCTGTTAGTGGACGTCTCCCTCTGCTGCTGGCTGGAACACATTGCCAAGGTGAGGACAGATGGTTGTTGTTTTTGATATCCCAATGTCTTTCAGCCCTAACCTATGGTAAGGTGGTATAGGACAGAAGCCAACTGATATGAGGACTTCCAAACTCTGCTTAGCATATTATTAAGTTTTAAAAAATCAGTTATGTTTGTTATTCAGTTTTTTGGTCTGACATCTCTAAATGCATTCATATGATACACAACAGAGGCAGCTTTAGCCAGTGACAGCTGCCATGAAATAGGACAACAGGTGTCACTTTGGTTAGAATCATAGATAGGAAGTTTGCTTTCTCAAGTAGGGAGCTGAGTGCCCTTCATCCTGATTTCCTAGAAACCAAAATAAAAAAAATAATTCACTTTTAATCCTTATTAAGAAGTTTTACAGTATACAGTGCTTGTTTTTTTTTTTACAAAGAAAACAAGAATGTGGATATTTTTATTCCAGTTTCTTCTCTTGTTATTGTATTTTGATTTGATTAGTGTAAGAAGCTCACTCATTTCCTGAATTCATGTATGTGAAAATATTCATATCTTCATCCATTTTAGATAGAAACAATTACATATTGAACTCTTGGTACACAACTCTATCCCTAAGTGTGTGTGTCTGTTTGTCAGCCGTGGATGGGGTCAACAGCCATGGCCATGAGCTCTGTGTCTGTTGTGGTGTGTTCACTCTTGCTCAAGATGTAAGTATGGCACCTGTTTCTATTTTCATTCCAGATTAATAAAAATAAATGCCTCATAACAGGAATCATGTTTTTATGTTCAGCTTCATAATGACGTTAAATTGTAATATGTATACAAATAGAGAGACTAGATTTTATTGGGTACTATTACTTGGAGCATATTTCTCATATTCTTTAAGTTTGGAGGTGAGAGGAAGAAGGGAAGCTTATGATACACAACAGAGGCGGCTTTAGTGAGTGACAGCTGCCATGAAATAGGACAACAGGTGTCACTTTGGTTAGAATCATGGATAGGAAGTTTGCTTTATCAAGTAGGGAGCTGAGTGCCCTTCATCTTGACTTCCTAGAAACAAAAATAAAAGAATTACTACATGAAGGTGATTTATAAATGATGAAGCTGAAGAAGACCCACCCTCGTCTATTCACAGGTACCATAAGGCAACTGGGAAAACTTTATCCACACTGGAGTACCACAAGGAGCAGGAGAAACGCTTTGGTGGCCAGTTTGAAGAGGACATATCTGTGCACAGTGGGTTTGATGACATTCCTCGCCCTCCTTCACCCTCCTCTGCCCTCTCCAGGTATGACCACAAAGATCGACATAGAATTAGAGCTTTTATGCTGATATCAATTTAGTGTTCAGTTAAAGGTAAAAGTTAGTAGAGATAAGTAGTAGAAAAGAGCCAGAATTTTTTGTCTACTAGGTATTTACGGAGATATTTTTATTCAGGTACAAGGAATAGAGAAGGTCATTTGGAACCAGAATTTGATATATTTACCAATGAGTGTTTTCTAAGGATAGATCAATTGAGACAGGAAGATGAGCTTAAGATTAACGTTTTCCTTTGAGACATATTGTAGTGCAAGGTTATGGGTGTAAGGTGTTGGTGTCATGTAGACTGATGATTGATATAGATAATCTAGGATTGGCTAGCTAGACAGAATTGTATTGTAGTTCATTCTTCAGTGTTTATGACTAAGGTGCATATTCTTAAATGTGTTGATGTCTCACTACTTTGAACAGGCTATAGTGGAAATTATTAGGGATGTGAATAATGTTTTGATGATTCTACGGATAATTTGAGAGAGAGAGAGAGAGAGAGAGAGAGAGAGAGAGAGAGAGAGAGAGAGAGCTGACCTTCCCGTCCGTCCTAAGGCTTGCCGACAACTAAGAGAGAGAGAGAGAGAGAGAGAGAGAGAGAGAGAGAGAGAGAGAGAGAGAGAGAGAGAGAGAGAGAGAGAGAGAGAGAGAGAGAGAGAGAGTACATAATTATGTGACGTCTTCAATATAACTTACAATTAATCACTAAGTATTGACCTTGCAATTCAATTTCCTTAAAAACTTTCATTGCAATCATCATTAACACTTCAGCAACTCAGCGCTACGTACTTTCACCCACGCACAATGAAGCTGCTGCAGTATATATAGCAACATAGGCAACAAATCTCACACATGACGGGATATTGTCTTGTTTACCTGTAACCTCCACCCCTTTAGTGATGCATAAACTGAAAACACAAAACATCAAAGTAAGAAATATTTTTGAACATCAAGAAATTAAGAGGCCAAATGAAATGCAGTTTATAGCCAGTAAATATATTTGCAAGTGGCTTTAAAGGTAAAAAAAAAGAAGTGTCTCAAGAGTGTTTAAGGTGAAATGATTAATTAAGAGACAGGTGAGGGGGAAATCTTCAGCCAGGTAACAGTGGTAGCGGTAGCGGTGGTATTGGTAGCGGTAGTGGTGGTGGTGGTGGTGGTAGTGTTGGTGGTGTTGGTTGCAGAGGTCGTATCAATTATTACACAAGTCTTTCTTGGGGAATGCGACAAAAGGGGGAAGGGAAGAGAAGGTTGGCAACAAAACTAAAATGCCGGACCCAAGTTGCAGTGAGAAATGCAAAGAGAAAAAAAAGGAGGAAAAAATATAAAAAGAGAAAGGAGTAAGGATGGAAGAAGGGAGAGGGAAAGGTAATGAAAAAAGGAGAAGAGAAAGAAGAGCAGGAATAATAAAAGGGGTGGAAAAGTCAGGTTGAAAATAGAGGAGGAAAAAGACAAAAGAAATTGAAGAGAAAGAGGAGAACAGAAGAGAGCAAGGAAGAGGAGACCATATAAAGAAAAGATAAAGCAAGACAACAAAGAGAATGAAGGAGCAGAGATAGAAGAAGATGAAAATACCAAGAAGAATAAGATAGAGAGGAGGAAAGAAGAGAAGAAAAGGATATAGCAGAGAAAGTAAGGGAAGAGGAAAGTAAAGAAGGCAAGCAAGAAAGAAATTGATGGAAGAAGGAAAAAGGAAAGTAACAGCAGGAGAGAAAGGAAAAAGAATGACAGGAAAAAAAGTGAATATAATTGGTGACAAAAAATACTGATAATACAGGAAGAAGGAAATAAGAAAAATCAATAAAACAAATTGATGAATAAATACATATGAAAAAAAAAACGTTTTTATTGATTACGGAGAGAATAATATTGGTAAATCAAAGAAAAATGAATAAAAAAGTGGTTTGCAACTTAACAAGAGAGAGAGAGAGAGAGAGAGAGAGAGAGAGAGAGAGAGAGAGAGAGAGAGAGAGAGAGAGAGAAAGATGGAACACGCCACGGAGTTCCTTGCTGCTCCAATACTCTGGCAAAATACACATGGAAGGGAATGCACAGCTGGGATGAGTATACGGAGAGGAATTATAACCTTGCAGACATTCCTTGGATAGCCAGCATGCCTACACAACCAGCCGCTTCTTTCCTCCCTCCCTCCCTCACTCACTGCCTGACCCTGCCCCTCCTCCTCCTCCTCCTCCTCCTCCTCCTCGCCCTTCTCTTCCTAATCGCCGCCCGGAAGCACACCGTGGAGGAGTAGGTGAATTTTTCTCTCCGTTTCCTGGAGAGAAGAGGAATAGCGAAGCAGAAACGTTCCTCTCTCTCTCTCTCTCTCTCTCTCTCTCTCTCTCTCTCTCTCTCTGGCAGCGTTCTTGTTTTCCCATTTTTTTGCATGATAGTAAGCAAATTTGATGTTTTCTTATGATTCTGTGTTTTATATTACCTTTTATTGTAATGGATTTTAAAGTTATTTCTTATTTATTCATTTATTTTTACTTATTTTTTTTATTTTTTTATTTATTTTTTTGCTCCATTGTTTTCCTGTTGAAGTTGTCATCGGCGCCTATTGGATTGTTGTTATTATTGTCATCAGCAGCAACGGTGGATTATCTTTATGGGGGAGGAAATACTTGTCTTTTTTTCCCGACCCTTATTTCCTTTGCTATTTCCTGTTTTTTCCTGTATTGACGAAAATGAACTGTGCCCCTTCGCTTCTTTCCTCTACCCTCAGGTAAAGTTCCACCCTCTCTTCCTCCTCCTCCTCCTCCTCCTCTTCTTCTTCTTCCTTCTTCTCCATTACGCACTTTCAAACAGTCATTTGCATCGCTAGCTCATCTTCTGCCGTTTAGACTTTGCTCATCCTTGTATTCCTGGACACACACACACACACACACACACACACACACACACACACACACACACACACACACACACACTCTCTCTCTCTCTCTCTCTCTCTCTCTCTCTCTCTCTCTCTCTCTCTCTCTCTCTCTCTCTCTCTCTCTCTCTTGTTTACATTCATCATTTTTCATTGCCCCTTTCTCCTGTCATCTGATTTTTATCTCTCCTCCTTGTACGTACGTATGTATGTATGTATGTATGTATGTATGTATGTATGTATGTATGCATATATGTATTCAGAGGTCTTGCGATCTTTCCACATACATGCACACACACACACACACACACACATACATACATACATACATACAAACGTACGTACACGTGTATGTTTTGGCTTCTATCATTCTCAATTTGCACATCCGCCTGATTGTGTGGGACAGTGGTTCAGTCAGACGTCCTGTGTGTGTGTGTGTGTGTGTGTGTGTGTGTGTGTGTGTGTGTGTGTGTGTGTGTGTGTGTGCGAGTGTGTGTGGTTTATGCATTTAGTGATGGATTAGCAAGATTTGAAGTTTATCAATAAGGAAAATCTATCTAGAAAACCCTGCTAGTCATCTCCGTGTCCTTGGAAATTAGCCGCGGTGACTAAGGTTGACTAAGAGTTCTAACTTATGAGTCATCGTCCGTCAGTGTGTCTGTGTCTCTGTCTGACCGCTTCTCTCTCAAATCTCCTTCATAAACTTGCATCCTGTGCTTATGTTTGTTTGTGTGATCATCCATCTAACTTATTTTGTATCTGGCTTTCTGTCTATCACCTTATCTGTCTCTTCTCTTCGTCTATCATTTCCATTTCATTCCTAAAGTTTGGATTTGTCTAGTTTTTTTCCTATTTATTTTCCATATTTCCTGGTTGTGAGTGTTAACATTTTATCTTTCTCTTCCTTCATTACCTTTACAATTTCTCTATCTGTTTGTGCGTGTGTGTGTCTTTGTATAAGTTGTTTCCTTGTTGCATTTTATATTGCCGTGTGTTTCATAATCTGTCATATTATCCGTGTATCGAATTTTCCGGTCTCATTGCCTCTCTGTCTCTCTCACAATCTGCGTCTGTCTGCTTGCCTGTCACACAATGACGCCACAACAAAAAAATACACTCTTTGCCGCAGCACGACTCATGTTTTGCTTCCTTGACCTCTCCCACCCTCTTCCTCCCCCGTCACTTTCTTAATTCACCTCTCTCTCTCTCTCTCTCTCTCTCTCTCTCTC
>CM035189.1:2802234-2834734 GCA_020233015.1 Callinectes sapidus | reverse complement strand
GACAAACTGCTGGGGGAAGCTGAATTTTCGTAATAATGGCACAGGTGAAAATGGCTATGGGAAAAAAATAATAATAACAGTGAAAATGTCAGGCTGATTTAATATTAATTTTGTTCAGGATCTTTTGAATAAACAAATAAACGTGTGCATTGAATCTTTCAGTATATATATTTTTATCATTGAGTCCTTTTTCCTATTTTTCACTTGTGCCATCTTTATCTGTACCACTTTTACAGTGTCATTTTTACCGTTCACCGGGTAAACTACATTAGAGTTGACAGAGGACTGTAATCTTTGCATGCTTGTTTCTGACGTCAAGGTATTGTCAAGAAGTTCTTGGTGTCACCTTAATAATGATGACTTCTTGCAGTTGTCTACAAAACGGGAATGAATGGGTAGCGTAGTCTCTCTCTCTCTCTCTCTCTCTCTCTCTCTCTCTCTCTCTCTCTCTCTCTCAATGTGTCATGTAACTCTAGCTTCTACATTCATGGTATTGAATATGACAACTTCACAAATGTACTGTCGAGTCGTTGTCCTTACTTGAGGATAGACCCGCTCACGTAGTAAATAGTATCTGGTGTGCGACAAGAATAGAAACTTTTAAAGATGAATAGAAGACTCGGCCTGTTTGGAACTCTGCCGCTTTGGTGGTACACTGGGTTGGGTAGAGAACTAATAGGGGAGTGGGGGAAGAGGGGGATGAGGCGGGGGCTGAGCGGTGCGCAGCGTGCTCAACATTGCTCAGTCGTCTGCTGCTGCCTGCTGGCGTGGATGTGTTGAAGCAAAAGTTAAACTTTACAGGCAATATCCTCAACTTCGAAGATGCTGGTGAAACTTATTAACGTTTTGAATGTAAGTATATAAGGTGTATTAATTATTATGATGGTGTAGTAATGTTGACTTACTTGATTTGTCAAAAATAAATAAATACTGTCTAGAAACGCAAGACTCAAGAAGTGGAACAGGGATCAAAATAACTCGGCGGCTGGTGTGCTTGCATGGACATAGCATGCAGCAAAGTGGGTGACAGTGGTTGTGTCAGTGGTACAACCATGTGATCTTACAATTCATCAATTATTATGACTTTTTTCCCATACTTTAAGATGGTTTTATATACAGTAGCTATCGTGTAGCTATGATAAGACTATCAAGGGGTTACACAAACTGTTTACTACGCTTCACACCTGTTACAACCGCTTCAAACCCATGAATAATGCTTTCAATCGAACTGTCATTTCTAATGAAAGAAAAGACAAAGGTGAAAGTATTTTGCTTATAGGTTCAAGGAAACCAAATAAATGATACTTGTTTTCATAACAGGCATGGTTGATAAATGTTTTGCTCAGTTCACATGTCAGTCAGCATTGTTGGAAGTTTGCTTAGAACATTAAAATGAAGAGAATACTGCATGTGAGTGAGGAATAATCAACATTGTATTACGTGCCTTACCTGATCATGGTTAGGTAAGCAAAAAAGGTAGAGTTCATGAGAGATGCCATTTCTAATGATGTGAGACACGGTCAGACACCGTGGTTATAGATATAACCTCCTTGTGAATAATTCGGAGCCTCTCTGTGTATTCGTTAGGATAATAAGTAAGGAATGTTCAAAGTAATAACAATGACTAGCAGAATTTGTAGGCTGTTACCTGGAGATTTTGGTGGAAAGTTAAAGCAGGAATCTCAAATACATGGATATCTTGGGTAATTATTTATAATAAGTTTGTATTTCCCCTCCCTCCCACCACCCACAACTTAAGTAATCTATCCCATCCCCCTCAGACCCTCCCCACAAGGACATTAACCTAACCAAACATTATGTAACCTAACTTAAAGAAACATCTCAAATATTGCACTGTTGGACTTGAAAAATCTTGAATGTATTTAATGCCTTAAAAACTCAATTTCTCCATCTATCAACTCAACACAGCCTTCCAGACAATACATCTCTTGCTATCTTCTATTGATATTTTCATGCTAACTGCTCTATTGATCTTGCTAGCTGCATGTCTCCCTCCCTCTTGCGGCCTCGTCGTACAAGACGTTTCATATTTCTCTCACCCCTATTCTGTCCAACTCTCTAATGCAAGAGTTAACCAGTACTCCCAATCCTATGCTCCTTTTGCTTGTGAACTCTGGAACTCACTACCTGTCTCTGTATTTCCAACTTCTTGTGAATTGACCCTATTTAATTAAGAGGAAGGTTTCAAGACATTTGTCCCTGACTTCTGGCTAGTTCTATTGACCATTCAGGGGACTGGCAATTAGTGGACTTTTTATTTTCATTATTTTTTGTTGCCCTTGGCCAACTTCTGCCTCTTACATAAAAAAAGCTCATTCCTTAGTGCTATTACAAACATAGTATGTGCCATGCAATTTCTCTGTTTATAGCAAGATCACCCACTGCTCTACATGATATATGAGTTCCATGCTTGTATCTGAGGCAGCTGTATCAAAAAAATTTGCCATGTTTTTTTTATCTGCCTTTATGACAGAGTATAAGTTCTAAAATTACATAAAAATGTTGTAGGACTACCTGAAATTTGCGAAGTTCATGAGGGGGCTTGTTCTGTACAGTAGTATCTGAGATACTCATGTAAAAAATTACCCAAAGAATTCAGCCAAAGCTGAACCAATGCAGAGTAATTATCTGTTCAAGATTTTGTAAGGTCTACAGTTATGCAGTAGTGGTAGCATGGTGAAGGTGTCATTGAGAGTCACAGATGCCTCAGGATTACTCTTGAGGGCCAAAAATGGTTTGATTACATTGAGGCTCTTGAACAGGATTATACTTAACTTAGGTATTTGAAAGATTGAATTGCTATCTTACTCTGTTTCTCTTACAAATGTATAGAAATGAAAGATATATTTATAGAAACAAAATTACCATAAAGTTGCAGCATTTTTTTGTCTTTTTGGTATCTAAAATCAATAATTTTGTTTCAGAATTGAATTATGGTATGGCAACCAAAGCATTATTAATTTAAAATTTTATTAAAAAATGTATTTATATAAAAAAAGGAGATGTTCGGTAACCAAGGTTCCATTGTATGAGATAAGGTCTGAAAGCCAATTATATACTTTATATGTCTCGTAATTTGTATTTGGTAAATTAAATTCTGCCATGATAATCCCTACCAACACAAATGTTCAAGACAAATACATCTTCCTTCTTTTAAGCTGTATTGAAGGGAGTACAACATACTATCAAATTGTACATACATAGTATTGTACAATTGTAAATGAAATGTCAATTTTATTTGGTATGTATTTTTTAAAGCATGCTTATTTGTGAATATTATCCTTCACATGCTCTCTCATCAATGGATCATCCCCTTGTTTTATGTACTAGAATATAATTGCAGATACAGTACTAAGAATACAAGGTTGCAGATCTAAGGAAGTAAAGGCCATGAGAAGGTGCTGGAAAATAAGAGTAGCTGTAGCATTGGGTGGTGGTATACAATGGCTCTAAAATTTCTGTGTCAAGATGTGACTCCTATAAAATAAGAGATATGGTTAACAATTATTTTTATCCTTGGTTGTGTGCATTACCTGTAATTTGATTATTCTAAAACATAAAAACAATAATCTTGAATATTTACCAGCATTAATAAACATTATTATGATGATGTAGAAGACAAAGAGAAATACCCCCTATTAACATTGATGATTATAGAAAAAAAATTCTCATTACTGTGTTTTCCTCCAGAATAGATGTGTCAAAAGTTATAAGAGTGATGTGCTATTTAGAATTTTCCTTTTCATGCAATCTAAGAAATGTTGATTTATATTTTGTTGATTTATGGTGCTTTTACAGGTCAGTAGAAATGTTGGCTTACGAAGAGGTGTTGCTGCTGCTCGACAGTTGTCTAGTCTCACGGGAAATGAGGTCATGGCTGAGGATGATCCAGAAATGTGGGAACTTTTGCAGGCGGAAAAACATCGCCAGAAATGTGGATTAGAGCTTATTGCATCCGAGGTTTGTATTTGTTCGGTCATTAATCTTTTCGCTTAGGATCTAATTTGTTGATTGGACTACTTTTAGGCAATATATATATATATATATATATATATATATATATATATATATATATATATATATATATATATATATTTGAGGTATGTTCAATAAGTAATGAGAAAATGTCAGCAGAGACACTATTTATTTTCATAAGCTTACAAAACTTTGTCTCCTTCAAAATAATTGCCTCTCACATCCACACACTTCTGCATGCGTCTCTCCCAATCCCGGAAGATCTCCTCAAAGTCCTTCTTCAGTAGTCCCTTCAGGTAACTTTCCAATGCTTCTTTCAGCTCCTCTGTTGACTGGAATCTGATTCCTCTAAGGCTGTCTTTCATGAGTGGGAACAGGAAAAGTTGCAAGGGCTGTAGGATCAGGGCTGTAGGGTGGGTGTTGTACTACTTTCATTTCCCTGTCGGCTATCCAGGTGGTCACCAGCGTTGGCATGGGGCATTGTCCTGGTGGAACCACCACTGACCACACCTCCACTGCTGAGGCCTCTTCTTCCTCATCTTCTACCTAAACTTTTTCGGAACAGTAAGGTAATTTTCCTTATTGATGGTTTGACTCTAAGGAACCCATTCAACGTGAATGAGCCCCTGGGAATCAAAGAAAGGAATGACCATGGTCTTCTCTTGCGACCTGCTTATCTTTGCCTTCTTTGGCTTGGGGGAGGTTGAGTGCTTCCACTGAGCACTCTTGATGTTTGCTCTCGGGGTTGTAGGTGAACACCCAACTCTTGTTGCAAATCACAACCTTATTTAGGAAACCTGAATCAGCCTCTATCATTTTGAGAATGTAAGTGCAGCTTTTTACATGAAATTGGCTCTGGTCGTTGGAGAGGATCTTTGGCACAAACTTTGCACAGACTTTGTGGAGCTTCAGATCTTTGGTCAGAATTGTCTCTACTGTGCCAATAGTAGTACCATCAGCTTCAGATATCATCCTCACAGATATTCAACAGTCTTGCATTACTAATCTTTGCACTTCCTCAATGTTTTCCTCCTTGCGTACACTTTTTGGTGCTCCAGATCTGATTTCATCTTCAATCTGTTAATTTCATTCAGAAAATCTGTTAAACCTCAGATAGAAACTTGCTTGGCTCATCAGTTCATTCCCATAGGCCTCCTGTAACATTCCACAACACAAAATTTGATGGCGTAACATTGCTCCATGTTTCCCTGCATCTTGTCATGTGTTCACAGATTGGCAAACCAGATCAGACTGGTTCCACCACGTGTACCGCTGCACTCAGACTTGCTAAGATAGAAAGTTGTCATTAAGTCATTGTATAGAATATATGTATGTGTACTTCACCATGAAGTGCCATTTTGATCAAATCATAATCAATGTCTCTCCTGACATTTTCTCAATGCTTATTTAACATACCTCGTATATATATATACATATATATATATATATATATATATATATATATATATATATATATATATATATATATATATATTTAAAAAAAAAATTTTCCCTGTTTTGTCAGAATTTCTGCACACGTTCAGGTCTAGAAGCATTGGGCTCCTGTCTTAACAACAAGTATTCAGAAGGTTATCCTGGCCAGAGATACTACGGTGGCACAAACATTGTAGATAAGGTTGGTCAATGCTCTTCTGTTTAATTGATTTGTTGAAAAGTATTGGTAATCTTGTAGTATATTTAGATAGATTATATGCTCCAAAACTGTTCTTGAAGGGTCACATTATGATTTTTCTATTGGGATTTCTTTTTCAAATTCTAACCAAATAATTGAATAAGATGTATAGTACATAATCCAAACACAATATACTTGGCTCTCATTAACAGATGTGACTCTTTGAGTATCAAACTTCGCTACATTTATGATCACGAGATCACTTGCCATTGTTTTTCTTCCCCATCAGTTCCCTTACTACTTTGTTTACTATGGACAGTAAATTGTATAATTTACAAATGCTTTTCAAAGTAAGGATTATTAATATTACTTTAACTTGGTGTTATGCACATATGGAATAGGTGGGAAGGAAAAAAAGAGTGATATTCATCTTACATTGCTGTGGATTGATTTATTAATTTAAACAAATAGATAATTGTATATTCCTCACATACTCCTCTTTGGTGAGACTAGAAGTGTACTTAATCTAGAGCTTTGCTTACTGCTATTTTGTTTGTATGTAATTGATAAACGCATTAGTCAAATAATAATAAATAAACCTTATAATTTGTTCCTCCTGTTGCAAAACACTTACCCAGTAATTACCTGTACTCTGTACTTGCTTCAGTGATCTAGCTTTTTTACAAATGCATTGCATCTTTGTTCAGTGAAGGCAATTCAATTAAGGTCTTCATTTCAGACCATCTTTAACACTACTACAACTATTTCTAGATGCCTTTAGGGAGGATCTGAAGCTCCACAAAGAGTTCAGAATATGCACTAAGAAGTTTCTTTTTGGATATATATATATATATATATATATATATATATATATATATATATATATATATATATATATATATATATATATATATATATACATATATATATATTAAAGTTTTATTAATCCAAATATTGATGATCCAAATTTCCCATTAGCCCAACCCAAATTAGGTCTCTGTAAATTTTAACCAGGCATCAGATGCAAAGTAGCTTGAGGGATGGAAGTAGACCCAGCTATTGATGCTCCCATACCCCACAATACCTTCCATAACAATAGACATTACAGTATGATAATGAATTTCTATACAGTGAGGTAGTGAAGCCCTGGATTGACCATGTAGCAACAGGTAGGCTGTCAGTGTGGCAGCAAGACTTAGTGTCCTGCCATACCAACGGGAAGACCCAGGTCTGTTTGTTAGAGAACTTTGTCGATCACACTTCATCTGGTATATAGCCTTCAAGCTTGTCTGACTGCAACCCCCTTCACTTCTTTGTGTGGGGGGTACAGTGGAACAAGACACCAACAGATCCGGCTGCAACATGAAGGACAAGCTGGAGGTCAGGATCATCAGGGCCTTCAATGGTTTATGTTGGGAAATAGTGATGAAGACCTGTGGCTGGTTCTGAGGCTGCCTTGAGACTGTCATTGAAACCAAAGGCAGGTTCATTGAATGAGATTGACAGAACAAGTCACGAAGACAAGCTTACCCAAGTTTGGTGAATATATCTCAAAAAAATTAAACCACTGTGTTATTTTTTCCCACACAGTAGTCTTGTAAACAATTGCCATCCACACCATGTATATGTGTGTATACATAGATATACATATTTATATTTACCCTTCATAGGGCATTTTCTGAACTCTTAATGCAGAGCTCATGGCTACTGTAGTTATACATATATCATGGAGATGTATGTTATGCTGTTGAAATACAACACTACTGCCAACCAAAACAACCAGTTGGTTGTGGTCTACTAGTTCACTGTGGACTGATCTATAGTTGACTGTGAGGGGTGCAGAAAAAAAAAAGAAAGAAATAATTCTCATGCTGAAAAGAAATTGTAATATATATTTCTTTGGTGCAGTGCTATTGCTACATAGTTGTGTAATAAAAAGAAAAAGTGTTGTGAGGTTAATTACTGCAGGCTGGAAATACTGTGTGTGGGTGTGTGATATTGACACTGGATTGGCACATATTGGGAGGTGGGTACTTGAGAAGTGGATCCTGGGTCAAAAAGATTTGGCATCCCTGAGATGGGGAATAAAGATGGTATCATAAAAATGAAAGAAATTACATACTATTCTCTATTATATTGCAATTTACATTATTCAGTGGAAGTAGTACTACATGTGCTTGTAAGCAAAAAAAAGTTCAGTCAAATCTAATTACAGTGGACACTCAATATTTGAACTTACTTCATTCCAAATGGATGTTCTAGTATCAAAAAGTTTGACTACCAATACCTGTAAATCAAGTAGTTTGTTGTATCCTTAGCAAAACCATAAGTTTACAAAAATTTCTATAGATATTTTTTATATCAACAATTTTTCCATTTCTTTCATTGCTGCAGGTTGCTGAAGCTACTTTTTCACACCCATCACTACGTCAGCTGCCTTAATGACCTCTTTGTCCTTTAGTATGGTGGCTACTGTAGATTTTGCTATACAATACTCAGCTGCAAGATTGATGATTCTTGCTCTCTTCTCCTATTTGTCAATAATCTCCTTTTTCTGTTCAATGGTCATCACTTCATTCTTCCTTTTTGGTTTACTTTTGTAATTAATAAGCCTGTTTGGTTTCATTGTAAGTTTCTGAATGAGAAACCACAGGCAGAATGCAGGAGAATGTTGTTATTCTCACGACCACAGCAGGACAACTGCCGGTGGTGGGGAGGGAGAGGCCATGGGACTTTGTTTACAATCGTGTGTAGACATTCGAGTACCAGATATTTTTTTGAGTACCAAGTTGAACTTTTGCGTTCGAATATAAAAAAATTTGACTTCCAAGATGTTTAAGTATTGAGTCTTCACTGCATCTGATTATTTAAATTATATAACTGTCTGTTGATTTGACTTTATTATTCTTATTGTTGAAAATAAGTGACGATGCTAATAATCTGGTATGATATTGCAATATGTAATTTCAACTTAAAGATAAAGGTAATCATGAATAAAGTAATGATGTTTGAAAGGCATAAATATGAAATTGATTTTGATTATTCATGAGAATCAGCATCTCTGAAGAATTTGAAATAAGGATGAGTGAAGGAAAATTTGAGGGGCATCAATTTGATCCTAGTTTAATCCTGTGCAAACGAGGGCATGAAATGTGAGAAATGAGAAAGTGCTATGCAGTGGAGGAAAATGGTGTACATATTGGTGGATTGAAGGGTGCTAAACTTGTAAGTGAAAAGGGATTACATGATGGAAAAATTGTACCAACAATAATTTTAATATGAGGTATATAATGCCAAAAAAAATGTTGACAGAAGTTATTAAAAATAATGTTTCCAATTAAAATCTTGCTACTATTTTCTCCAAAGAATTTACCTTACACACTGGTACACTGCTCCCAGTGGTTTTGCAATGATTGGAAGGCTCTCTAGAAATTATATCTTTCTAGTGCTTAAAGGACTATTTGTGACTTTGCATCAGATACCCTCATGATTCAAAACTTGGAATTTTTATTTTACTCTTTATTTCAAGGTAAAAGAGGTAATTGCATGAAGCCAATTAAGCAGAGGAGGGTTTAATGAGTGATAATAGTATTGGTGTACGTAAAAGGGTCCACAATTTTTTTGTTTATTATGAATAGGCATGATGCCATATTAAAATTATATACAAACTCAGCAGTAATACAGTGTATGTATCAAATGTGAAAATTACATGTTATATCAAGTGATACATTAACCATGGTAGGGAATTCCTTGATGTTAACCCAATATTTGTTTTTTTATTTATTCATTTGTTTATTTATTTATCAATATTAATTAAATAACTAATTAATTAATTAATTCATTCAATCATTCATTTGGTTTTGGTAGGTAATCCAAATTTCTTGTTATCCTTCATTTATGTTTTACTTTATGAAGATTAGAAAATGTGAGGAAGTAAGGAAATTATGCAAGGACACGAGTATATGAAGACTTCTTTAGTGGTCATCCATTGGATGAAGTTCTTACAGAGATGTGTCAGATTTAGAGAACCATCTTTAATTCGTTCTCAACATCATCAGCATCTGCAGAATAGTATATGGTGGTGAAATAATCAGTTGCCACTCATGTAGAGATTAAAAGTTTTTTTGAATGATTTTTCAGATTGAGAGACTGTGTCAACAGCGGGCCTTAACAACATACAAACTTAAAGCAGAAGACTGGGGGGTGAATGTGCAGCCATATTCTGGGTCTCCTGCTAACTTTGCAGTATATACAGGTCTCCTTAAGCCTCATGATCGCATCATGGGCTTAGATTTACCTGATGGGGGGCAGTAAGTAAAATTTGTGAATCAAGATATCATAAAATGTCATCTTGAGAAAGCTACGTGTGTCAGTGCCAATGTACTTACATACTAAATTTCATCTCAAATGTTTAAAGTTGTCTGGAATCATTTGATCCCTTAAATTTTTTAGTGTGTGGTATTGAGTTTTTAATACTTCATGATGCCCTATGTTTCTTCCATGATGGGAATATGAGGTCATATCTTCATTTTTGTTTTAGTGGAGGTAATAAGATACAGGTACCTCTTGATTTATGTGAGAGTTGTGTTCTCGGTATTGTGTTTATAACAGTGCACAGTTGTAAATTTCATGCTGACACCATCTTTGACTCACCACACCATGTCACTCGGTAAACATTTGACATGCATGGAGAGAGGAGGTCACCTTGTCATTTAGCCAATTATTTGTGTAATTCTTAGTTGAATACACACACACACACACACACACACACACACACACACACACACACACACACACACACACTTGTGTGTTTGTGTAACTGTTGTTGTTTGGGTGGCACAAAGGAACTCTTGTGAGACATCTGTTGGCCACTCCATGAAATATTGCATATAAGTGAAAAAAAAAAAAAATTAAAAATTTGTTTGGATTTTGGACTTTGTGTGAATTCAAATATATGTAAAACAAACTTGTGTAAAAAGAGAGGTATCTGTATATATCCACTTTAGTTATTATTCGTGGCTTTCTTGAGATTTTTATGTGAAGAACTTCTGGTTTGTAAAAGAAATAGAATCCTTACATGTTCCAGGGAACTCTCTCGAGTGGATGGCCACGACAGAAGAAGCTATTTGTTATAATTTGTAAACTTCATTCTTGCATATTATTACTCTCTACCTCTTCAGTACTATACCTCTTTAGTACTATATCAGTATGACTTGTGTTGAGATTTGTGAAGATGATGGTTTAACTCTAGCAGATGATGGTGTTCTTTATTGTTATTTTTCACCTTTCTAAAGACAACAAGTGCCAAACTATATGTCACCCTGACATAGGTTTTCCTATAAAACATCTAGCTAAAGCCTTGATATTAGTTAGCCATAAAGCCTTTTTTACTGTGTTTGTTGTAATTAGTGTTAGATGAGATGTTATTAACAGTGTGCTTATCTCACAACTAAGAATTCCTGGACTCAGATCCCAAGCTCATTGAAGACAATTGGGTTTGGTCATGTATGAAAAATGGAAATAGATAAATGATGCTTCTACTACTACTATTGTGACAATTGTTATTTTTCATAATTATTGCTGTTTCTAGCTTGACACATGGCTTCATGACTGAAAACAAGAGGATTTCTGCAACTTCCATCTATTTTGAATCTATGCCATACAAGCTCAACCCCAACACTGGAGAAATTGACTATGACAAATTACATGAACATGCTCGCCTCTTTAGGCCTAGGATGATAATAGCTGGTGCCAGTGCTTATGCAAGACTCATAGACTACAAAAAAATGAGAGAGGTATGTATGTCTGTTTAATGAAAACTTTTAGGCTGTGTAATATTTTATATTTCAGTTGTATCTATTTCATATGGGAATTGTAGATATAATTCAGTGCTATAGTCTTATCCTGTGAATGTATTTCATTGCCACAACAGATTTGTGATGAAGTGAAAGCAGTTTTGCATGCGGACATGGCTCATATATCTGGTCTAGTTGCGGCAGATGTGATCCCATCTCCATTTGAATATTGTGATGTTGTTACCAGTACTACTCACAAAACCCTCCGAGGACCCAGGTAATGTTTACTTCCATAATAGAAATATTACTGTACTTTATTCACACCTGGAATAACATATGGTTGAATTTCTGGCTAGATGGAGACAATCTGTTTTCTTTCCTTAAGTACCTTAACTGTTCTTACCTTTTTAACAAAATATATGAGGGCCCGAGAACCATAGGGACTCAAGCACCGTTTTTTAAAAAAACGAGAAAAATGCGTCTAAGGTCAATGAACAATAACTCCACTTCTAAGAAAGATATTGATTTCAACTTAAGTTTCAGACAATAGCCCTGCTCTTCAGAATTTTTTTGGCCAAGAATGAAAGAAAATGTATGGTGCATTTGAGTGCTAGCACGTAAAATGTACCCCCCCCCCTCAAGTTTCCGTACAGTTCATTGCATGACCTGTGATTTAAACCTTGACAAAAAATTTTAATGATATAAATAATGATTTTTTTACACTTTCCTTGTGTTGCAATAAAAAGGGGATATTATAGAAATAATGATGATGATGATAATAATAATAATAATAATAATAATAATAATAATAATAATAATAATAATAATAACAATAATAATAATAATAAATAATGATACATTAAGCTGCATTAAGGAATTGCATCACAGGGTAAATGTAAGAAAAATAGAACATACAAGTATTGGTACATAGTACAGTACAATAGTTACTTAAAAGAAAGCAACAAAAATTGGAGGATGGTTTATGAGATGTTAGAGGAAATCATAAAAAATAACTCAGTAATGATGGTTAAACAAAGGATTAACATGTGGAACTTGTTATTCAAAGAAAAAGACTGGATAATCTGTAATCACTCATTATGTTGCTATACATCCACTAAAGAAGTTGGAGGTTGGGGGGAGGGGGCGGTGAAGTAACTACTGTCCTTCGTCATACTTCATGAGGTTGTCGTAGCAGTGTGCTGATTGGCCCATGATAACGCATTTCATATGGAAGAAAATGCTGATTGGACGAGATTTGCCTATGGGCTGTGTGCTGTGCTCTCTCATTGGCTGGCTACCTCCCGCTGACTTTGAGCCCCTCTGGTCCAAAACCGACGCGACCCCAGGCTCAAACACCAAACATAAAATAGTGCTTTACGTATCGATGGGTAGAGAGTACACTGGCTTCTACAAGACTTTTAACCTTATTGAAATAGGAAAACGGTGTCAGAAACAACGCAGCCAGACAGAGGAAGAGTTGCCAATTCCGGAAATATGAATATCTCAATAATCGGGGAGGCGGCGCTTGAGCCCCTATGGTTCTGGGGCCCTCATATAGACAGATAATGTTACTGTCCTTGCACAATTTCAATTTTACAGATAGTGTCAGGTCTACTTGTGAAAACAAATGTGAAACTTGTGAAACAAACTCGGTTCTTTAGTTTTTGTATATTTAAGGTTGATTCTTTGACGAGGATCTTTCATACAGCTCTAATTGTCCTTTTTTGCATTAATTTGATGGGGCTTCAAAAGTGAAATTCCACATCAGCGCTATAACAGTACATTAAAACCTTTATACATATACACCTTTAAAACCATTCCATTTTGCATATTATTGATGCAAATAGAAATAATTGTGAGTGCTTGCTCCACAGTGGTTTCCTGGGTTGTGAGTTAGAGTGAGTGGTTTAGCAGACAACTAAACAACTTGCAAGGAATTCTAAATTTGACCAGGATGCTTGCAGGTGTCTTTGAAATCAGAAATTTCTGAATCTATTGAATAATGTAGAACTGAGAAAATAACCATATATGCTAAAGTGAGAATATCTTATTCCTATAAACAGAGGATGTACCAATATTTCACCTGTAGTCTGTTAGTGCCTATAAAAAGATATCATCAGCAATATTGGAAAGCTAGTCTCTATAGGAAAATAACCCTGCTTCTCAAAATAGTTTTTTGGCTAAATTATGCCAGATATATGGGTGTCCATCTAGTATTTACTATATCACTGAGAATAGAGTGTAAGATATAAAAGATGATATGGATAAAGCCTGTGTACTACTTTAGTGTTATATGTTGTACTTTACTGTAATTGATTACTTAGAGAATACTTCCATACTAATGTCATCCTTCAGATCAGGCTTGATTTTCTTCCGACGAGGAGTGAAGTCCACTGACAAGAAGACTGGGAAACCAATTAAGTATGACTTTGAGGATCGGATCAACTTTGCTCTGTTTCCTGGCCTGCAAGGTGGACCTCATAACCATGCAATTGCTGCTGTAGCTATTGCTCTGCAACAGGTAAGATAGTCATATATAAAAACCTCTCCCTGAGTATAAATGAATTGTATCCCTCACAGTGATGTTCTCCATGCCCTCACTGGCCTAAACCAATTGAAGGCTTGTGTACCTGATAGAATCCCTTTCCCAGCTTGTAAACAAGAAGCAACACAACAATACTAGCTAGACCCCTCACATTTGTATACTGTATATATATATATATATATATATATATATATATATATATATATATATATATATATATATATATATATATATATATAGTGAAAGGTCAGCATGATCATTAAAACACTACAAGAGCTTGTCTAACAGGAAAGCAACTAAAGTAAGAAATATAAATTCTTATACATCAGCCTTCAAGTGTAGGTAGATGGAAATATAAAGTAAGAATTTTCTTTGTAGAAGACTAACATTTTCAGGATGAAGCTGTATGCCAATAATCATATATCATGTCTGTTAAGTTTATACAAACATGCCTGATAATAGTAATTTTTCCTGTCATATGTTATGAAATAGGGATAATTTCTTAACCTTTCTTAGCTATTCTTATTTCAGATGAAAAAGGAAGAGTAGTGATGATAATAGAAAAAATGTAAATTGCCATTCATTTCAGGCTAGTACACCTGAATTCAGAGCTTACCAAGAACAAGTCTTGAGTAACTGCAAAACCATGGCAGATGCCTTGCTCAAGCGTGGCTATAAACTTGTCTCAGGTATGTGATTCTTTTGAATTTAAATTTAAATATTTTTTACGTCATTGATAGTGAAAGATCTTAGAAAATAAACAAACCAAAAACATGATGGCATGGAACCAACAGAAACTACATTAAGCACACACTGCAAGATCCAATAGCTGCATTTTCAGTAATTTTCATTACACCATTGTATGTAAATCAGTACTGGTTGATGTTATTACTGTATGCTCTGACACTGAATTTTGTAGAATGTCTTGCTATTTGTGATCAGAAAATTATATTGAAATTGGAATTTTGTTTGACATTATTATCTCAACTGATATTTTCCTGTCACCGTTAACCCATAAGAGGTCAACCACATATATGGGTATATGTGAAATCTGTGGCTACTATTTGTAGTCAGTCATGTATTATATACAGGTATAGGTACTTCTTGATTTATGCAAGAGATGCATTCTTGAAGAGGTTGCAGAAAACAAAAATAATGTAAATTCAACAATATCTACATCTATATCTATCTATCTATCTATCTATCTATCTATCTATCTATCTATCTATCTATCTATCTATCTATCTATCTATCTATCTATCTATATATATATATATATATATATATATATATTATATATAATATATATATATATAATATATATATATATATATATATATATATATATATATATATACACACACTATTGCAGAAGATTTTAATGGTGGTGCTTTGTAAACTTTGGGTGAACGAACACACAGCCTCACAGTCAGGACAGGCCACAGTCCTGTTCTGACTGCTCTCTCTGCTGCTCCACTGCTCCCAGTTCAAAGAACAACTTGGCAGAAATGTCTCAACTAATGTAAATATTGAATATGAAGCAGTCACTAGTGGTATAATGCCTTTTCTGGCATATTGTGCATTAATGGTGTGGTGAAATGAGTATGTTTCAGTGCAGTGTGATCTGATGAAAATGAAGAGTATGACAGTTTTTTTTAGCAGGCAATGAGTTAGAGTCGTTTGGCAGTGTTACTGTCATTTTCAGTGGAGTCCTGCTTTTAGATTGTACACTTTCTGCAAAGTGCCACTGAAAATGCCTATTGTAACTGTATCCTCGTATGCATGTGTGTGTCTCCCTCCCTTTCACCAAACATCAGGGTTTTCTTTTACCTAACAGTAATGTTGCCTTCATCAAATAAATCTAATACAGTAACTCATAAAACCTTTAAAACAGTATAAAACATTGCACATGTTGTGGCTTAATAGCATATTTATAATAACCTAATGACTCATAAAACCTTCAAATTATTGCACGTGTGGTTCAATAGCACAATAAATACATCAAGAAAAACTGTAGTTGTCATCCAATGAAATGTGTAAAAGTGAAAAAAATCACAAATAATTTTTTAAATTTTAGACCTCACGTAAATAAAAAAATGTGTAAAGCAGACACGCATAAAATGAAGAGTACCTGTGTATATATATATATATATATATATGTATATATATATATATATATATATATATATATATATATATATATATATATATATATATATATATATATATATATGTATATATATATATATATATATATTGCTCAATTTAAGTTGTTTTTGTTTCCTACAACCTCTTCAAGAATGCATCTCTTGTGTAAATTAAAAGGTACCTGTAGGTGTTTGTCCCTTTATTGTTTCCTCTACTTTTAAAATTGCCTGTAGTTACACTAATGATGTTCCTTGAAGTGTGTAGCGTACAGCATGGTTTCTTGTAATTGTGACTCATGGGTTAGTCATACCTGCCCCCACCACCCCCTTCCTCATGATTTACCACCACTTCCTGCCACCTTGCCTTGGTGCCTTCCAGGGACACTCATTTGCCTCTTGCTCTGAGTCACAATGGTTGGCAAGTGTCTCTGCTGCCTACCTTCTGCTGACGTTGATAAGCAATTATCTTTGGAGGAAGATATTGATTCAGCCATTGATACCATTTTGAATAGTGATGCTAATCTAGATTTTGTATTAGATCAGCAAGTAGAAAAGAAAGATGAACATGAGGCAGAATGTACTATGATGTGTTCCCACTACCTCCACACACTCTTCATTTCCCACTGCTGGGCTACCACATACTTCTACCTTATCTTTCCCTTTCATCACATCTAACTGACTGTGTGCACTCAGCACAAGGAAGAAGAGAAAGGAGTGTAGACCATCTTCAAGTGGAAAGCAGCAATCATCTTTTGTCCCAAGTGAAGATTATATCATAATGATGAGTCTGATGACTTTGACTCTACTACATTCACAGAGTGAACTGGCTGTGATGAGACACAGCATTCAGGCAAACACACATTACCATTTGTTGTCCACCCTCCACAACACTACTTTGCTAGGAGAGGGGGAGGGTTAGGCTTGCTGGTAGATGAGACTAGATAGATGAGGCATATTGTGAGCCACAAATTTATAATTTTGATGAGTTAAGCCTCTCTCCAAAACCATAAATCTGGCATCATCACCAAATGAGTCATGATCAAAACCTCAACATCCTATTTAAGAATGGTGACTGAATTTTAGTTCTTTTTCCTATATTTTTGTAACCATTTTGAGTTATATGGGATAAAAAAAAGAAAATGTATTTTTGGTGACCTGGATTAGTATAAAGGAGGTAAATCAGTGCTGACCTCTTATGGGTTAAATAGTAACAGTTCCTTTGACTTTGAATGGCTTTTGTGATAAATGATAGTATTCTATTTAACTTGTTTGTTGTGTGCAGATTATGTTGCAGATTTTCCACTCTATCCACCAATTCTTCAAAGCTTACATTTAACTTAACAGTATGTAATACCACCAGAATTATAAGTGGCTGCTCCTAACATTCATAAGATCAGGAAACCTATCGTTTAATTGGTTTTAGTTATTAGATATGAAGAAATTGGACATTTTTGTATAATTTAACTATTACTGATACTGAAATACTTTGAGAATATGTAGGGATACAAAATATGTTTTCTCTTTTACTTTAGATTCTGAATAGAAAAAGCTTCTTGAGTTAAAATTAATGAAACAAATTATTTCCCGGAACCTCATCTGAGATTTCTGTTTCCAGGTGGGACTGACACTCACCTTGTTCTAGTGGACCTTCGGCCAAAAGGTTTAGATGGCGCCAGGGTAGAAACCATCTGTAACAGCTGCTACATTACAGTCAACAAAAATTCGGTTCCTGGAGACAAAAGTGCATTAGTTCCTGGTGGTCTCAGACTAGGTTAGTTGTTATTGTTATTGATATTGTTGTTTTTGTTGTTTCTGCTGTTGCTTTGTGTGTATGTCTCAGTTGTTGTTTTTGTTGTTGCTGCTGTTGCTTTGAGTGTATGTTTCAGTGTATTTATTGGGGATCTCTAGTATGGAAATGTTGAGATGGTTACAAATTGTCAAGTAAATATATACAGTGGAGACTCATTACTCAAATGTCTCAATAGCCAAAATTTTCAATACTTGAACACAAAAGTTCAATTTAATACTGAAAAAAATCTAATACTCCAAGGTCCACACACATGGTTGTAAACAAAGGCTTCTTCCTCAACCACTGTCACCCATCCCTGGTATCCACCAAAATTTGTGGCAGTTGATGAGTGAATGATGCTAGCTTACCCAAGAGTATTCATTGGCATCACTACTGTGACATCATGAGGAAAAGCAGCCAATCATAAGGTGACATTACTACAGGGCTGAGGAAATCTTGATACAGCATCACATGTTCACAGCTACTACTCACCACAGTCAGTATTCCTCACAATGCTTTCATCATGGCCAGTGGACCCCATGATATAACAAGGAGACAATGATTCCCAGATACTGAGACCTTAACCCTGGTGGAGGTGGTGTAGTGTCAGGGTGATGATTTCAGGCAGCATATCACTTTCACTATCACCAGCATGTGAAAAGTTTATTAAACTTTGATGGCAAGTGACACACTACCCTGATATTCTCAGTTTTCTCGGGTGGAGAGGTATATGTGAAGGAATTTGTGGACAGGTCATTGCATTACTAGTCGGGTTTATGTGATATGTGATGGAGGGTGTTGCACCAGGGGGGGGAGTTATTGTACTATAGCATGTTGGGTTACTGGGCTAGGTGTCATAAGTTCTCTCATTATGCACAAGGTGTTTAAATCATTGTCATTAAGTAGTTAATGATTGCCCTTGCCTATCAAACCATATTAACTTGAAAAATCTAAAAAAGATTGCAGACACGCTTTGTACTTTTAAGAGATGAAATTATATTGACAAACAAAACAGACATTGTCAGTGTTAAAAATCAGGAATTTCTTAAATGAATTCAAAAGAAAAAAGGTTGAAAATACACTCCAAAGTTTTATCAAGCATCACCAAAACAGTAGGGCAGTCTCACACCAGCCAGCTGTTACACTTCATACAATAAAACGCAACATCATTGCTTAAGTGTCTTTCTGAGACTTCCCACTCAAATCACACATTCCATATGCCATCAGCTATTACACAATGCACACTGCACTCTCACATTTGCTTTTGTTTCACATTGACATTTAGGACAGTTCATTCACATATTTTTTAAGAGTCTGTTTCCTCGCCTTTCTCCTTTCTTGAACTGCTGTTCTTTCCTTTTTCTCATCTCATCTCTTTCTTTTCTTATGTTTTCCTTTTATTTTTTCTTTTCCTCCAATCACCTTCTCTTTGCTTCAGCTTCCTGTTCCTTTCTTTCCTCTTGTTTTCTTTTTCTTTCTATTTTCTCCCTCCTCTTTTTTCTTTCTCTGTTTCTCATAAATCATTTCCCAGTACTCAGCATTCTTGTGGAATGAGGGAAGAGTGAGGTAGTCCTCAATATTGTGTGCAGTGATGGCTTGATGCTATTTCAGTAAAGACTATTGAAAGCAAACAGAACAAGAATACCATTAAAAATGTGTGATGAAATATTGCATGAGTGTACAATAAAACGCAGGGCAGTGCACAAAGCTGCCGACCATTTTTTTTATGGTGGGTGTACGTGTTATCCACCGCATCATTAACTTTTTGAATCTAGGCATGTTTATCTTCAACCATTTAGGAGTCATGAATTGTAACAATCTATTGATTGGTAAACAATGTTCATTTTGTATAAAAAATGGATGGCAGTGACCAACATTGACATTCATGTGCGCTATCAAAAATGTTAGTGATGATGACTGAAACACAATTTATGTCAGTATTGTGTGAAGATCCACTGGTTCTCTCTCACTGACTCACACACGCAGGAAACAGAGTGATACGGGTGGTAAAATTCAAGTTTCGTTCTTTCTTTTCCACTCTTTGTTTATTTGTTTAACAGGACCTAGTGCACAGACTCAACTGGTGTGCAGACCCTGCTGTACTCTTAAGTGTTAGTGGTAACAAGCTTGCAAAATGTGAAAAAAAAACCAGTTCTTTGGATAAATTGGATTGGCCTTCCCCACAATTAGTCTGACTTATGGATGGGTTACTGTATTGTATATGACTTATGGATGGGTTACTGTATTGTATATATCACTATGAGATGGGTCCTTTTCCCAACAAACGTTAGAACTCAAGTAAAAGTAATATAGTATTTTTTAGTAATACCGTCATATTAGAAAGAAAATCCTGGAAGTTAACTATTGAAGGTATGGAACAATCACATAAGTGAACCATTGATCATGCTTTATTTTCTGCACTTGCTGTCATCACAGTTGTCCCATTGTTTTTAAGTGTCATTTTGTTTAGTAGTTGAGTGCTGCTCTAAAAATCTTGTCATTATCATCCCTATTTTGGTGAAGGTTTTGGGAATAGATATGAGCTATATAAAAATAAGAAGGGTCACACAATGAGAAACAAATTAAAACCATAATACATGTATTATGTACCCTTTTTGTCCCATTGCTAGCATGTGTAATAGTGGTGACTACCTCTTATGAAATAAACTTTAACATTGGCAACACAAGAAATAAATCACAGTTAGAGTTTGGCTGCAGCCATTTTAACCTGTGGCCTCTACCAATCCCTTATCATTTTCCAATTAATTACTAAAAGGCTGCAGTGGCATCTCTATCAGTAATTGTAATAAGACCTACAATAAAAATAGCTGTTTTCATTTAGAACAAGGAAGAATTCTTGCAAGTGTGCCAGCCTGCCAGCTTAGGGGAATCCTTTACCTGTCTGATGTCTGATTTTAATGATGAAGTATTTTTTTTTGTAAAAAGAGGGCCACTGTTCTTACAAGAAGTCCATTATGTAATAGTACCTTTCAAATGGTATTAAGCATTTAGTAAATATTGATAATTGTACTTATTTGCCTTAATTCTTTGACAGGAACTCCAGCCCTTACATCTCGAAACTTTAAGAACAAAGACTTTGAGTATGTGGTGGAACTACTAGATGAAGCTTGTGCCATTGCCTTGGAGGTCAAGGCAAAATCTGGGAAGAAACTTGCTGACTTCAAAGCATATGCTGAAAATGATCCTGACACCAAGGCTAAAATTGAAGCTATGCAAGCAAAAGTTAATAAATTTGCTTTAGGCTTTCCTATGCCTGGCTTTGAAGATCACTAGATTCTCAGTGTAATGTCAAGCCATTGTGGTGTATGCCAACTTTTGTATGTTTATAATAATTTGTTTTATGCTCCGGTATTTGAATTGTCATAATACTTTAGGACGGGTTGTTTCATTGTAGTATTCAGGTCAACCATCACGAACCTGGATCTGTCACTATTCCTGTGCTAATTTTGACTGGCATAACTTCAAATTTCCTAGGCTGCTGCTGTCATTTGTTGGAAACAATGAAATGCATTTAAAAGTTTTGACATAGACTGAGAGAAAGGGATTGAGGAAGCAGTGAAATATTAAAACAGAAGCAGTACAAGAATAACAAAAAACAAAAAGTGAAGAAATGCTTAGAAACAAAAGAGGTCACTGTAGAAGAAGCCACTTGTTACTTAAAACCTAGGAAACAAAGGAAAACCATTCTAATTTATTTTTCTCCGTTTGTTTTAAACCTGCTCAGTTTTAGCACCAGCCATGGCTCCAATTAGTAATGAAAATGTTTCTTGTGTAAAGCATGTACACTGCTATATTCATAAAGATATGAAGGAACTATAAAAAACTCCATTGTGGGATGTTTTTGCTAAGCTTGTGTGAATTATACAATCTCTTTGACAATTTATGACAGAAAGACACAGAAAGAAAAATTTCTCAGTTTCTTTGTTAACAACACTAATAGTACTAATAGTATGGGTATCCCAGAACCTAAATATTGATATCAGTATCAGTGGAAAAAGTGGTATTTGTACAGCCCCAGCTTTTAATCAAGTTGTACTCATTTGAAGTATTTTATGGCTGGATTGGTGGGTTAACTGATTGGCTAAGTGTATTTTAATCTGTGTTTTTTTATAAATGGGTAAAGTCACTAATCCGGCATCCTATGGACCCTAATGATGCCAAATTAGTGATTAGCAACTTGTACTATATATGTATCAGAAAGTTGATTAGGTTTGTGATATGGAACTAGTCATGTATGATTCAGTACTGGAACTACTCTCTCTATAATGTAGTTTAATGGAGAAACATATAACTTTATTCTTTTACAAGTGGAAATTGCATAACAACAAAATGTGCTAGTCTAACTTGAAGAACATCTGGTAAGTGATTTTGTTCAGTTAATTCTGCTAACATATTTGTATGATTACCTGAACTGTAAAGTAGATAAGAAAGTAGTAAAGCGTAGTTGATTGTATTACTCTTTTTTATATAAGTGTACTGTTGAGATGATCATGAAAATTTTGTCATAAGTGCAATAGTTATTGTGAGATTGAGATGGAATGGAAGTATTAATTAGCTAAAAAATAAAATGCAAATCATGAAATAGAACTATGAGACAATATCACAAATTTACATATCCTTAATCTTACAGAATAAGAAAATTAACTATGGAATTTTCAGTGGCATAATAACCTAGCACGAAATTGTACTTAATATAATTGCCTCAAGCTGAGCTGATCTACCATCTACACTCACTGCATCGTTCTCCTTTCAGCAGGACAACTATTTGCCACACTGATAATATTCTGGTGACATTTAGTTTTCTTCCTATCCCTTAGATTTAACAACTTTTCAGATGGTTTCTTTGTCCATCTTACCATATGTTTTTTTCTATGACCATGAACAGTACACACAAATTTTCATCCTTTTTTCATTACTCTTCTAATATTTTGAATCCCTTTCTCTCTATATTTTTAAAAATTGTTTTACTGGTGTATACACAGTGGCATGCATGTTAGTTTTCTCACAGTGTACCATATTTTAGATCATTGTTACTTCCCATGTTTAATTTTATTCCATAATGTTAGGTATATAATTCATATCCCTCAGTTTTTAACTCTACGTATCTTGCTTTGCTTCTCTTATTACTTCCTCCCTCACCTTACTCTTAATTTTCACTTGTGTATTTTCTTTTGCATTCCAGAATAGCTCTTGTGTTTCTTGCATTTCTACTACACCACTCCTTTTCTTCGAAATACTTTCTACCACCTCTTTTCTCTTCCCAGCCTCCCAGTTTCTTATTATTTGAAGCAACTCTCAGTATTGTCTTATCTCCTCTTGATTGAGCTGGAGTTTTTTCCCACCCACAAAAATCCTGCCCTTTCCACAAGATGGCCACTGGTAGCTGTCTGGGATAGTGTAGTGTTATACTGTAGGAGCATTGAACACCAAGATTGTTAGATAAAAGTTGCTAGAATAAATTTTGAGGCTTATAAAGGAATGAGTCCTGAATCTAAAGTAAATATTATAGAACACAAACAATGATGTGAAAACAAAAAAGAATGACCTAAATAACAATTGCTAGTGGATGTAGTGCTGTTATTCCATGGAAAAGTTTTTCAACAAGCAAAATTACACCATATCTAAATGTTGCTTCTTTCAGTACCTTTTTTTGTGATGTTTCCCATCTAATTAAAAAAAAATATATATATTATGCAATACATGACATACGAGAGAGAAGGTAGAAACAACAGACATGATCTTCAGGCTTTTGATTAATTTGAGTACACTTGGATACCATAACATGTAGTACATACTTGATGTTAGGAAAAAAGAAAAGAAAAAAGGAGCAATATTGAAGAAAACTACATCTCGTTCAAAGTATTTGCACATCCTGAATGAAATCTGCAGTGATGGGTGAATATCTTTTGTAATTTGACTTCCCTCTTTGGAATTGATTTAATGGAACTAGTTTCCATTTTATCATTTGGGAAAAATAAATAAAGGAATAGTGAAATTCAAAGTTAAAATCAGAAGGTTGAATTCAAATGATAACTTATCATCCAAAGCTCTGTGGGAGGAAGGAGATCTTAGTAAGATGTTGCTTGAAATTAAGGAAATACTGAATGGTTGGCGGGCTGTTCCTTGGGGAGTGGAAAGTAAGAAATGCCAAACTAAGGAATAACTTGGAAGAGACAGTTAAAATGTTATCTTCATAGATACAGAATTAAACCATACTTAAAAGGATGTAAAATTAAAAACTTGTATATTTCAGGTATTTAATAAGAATAGACCCAAGTATTAAAGAACTGGATGAGTCATGTTTGTAGGTGTGCATTATAGTAGAGGTGAATATGAGGTGGGTTAAAGGTTTGCTAAGCATGCCTGGAAAATTAGGAAAAAACTGTATTATCTTAGTGATAAAAGTGTGTATGTAATGCAAAAGAAGGAAAATTCAAGAAAAGGAATGTTCTATTAAGATGTATAAAGCACAAATTAGAATGTATTGTACATAAGATAGGTAGATTATTGACTGGCCAACCTTGAGAGGCTTGAAGAAAACAAAGTAGGTACACTAAAGAGATCACAAAGGTCTAATTAGTAAAAGTTATTTTTGTGCAATACTTACGAATGTATTGATAAGCAATATTTTGATCACACACACACACACACACCAGGAGATATGGAGATAGCTCAGTATGTCTATGGCTCTATTCTTCTTTACAATCATGGTAGATGCATAGAAAAGACATGAATGAATTGGCTTTCCATACAGAACCATACAAAACTGAATTAATAATAATCATGGATGTGGAAGTGGTCCTCACAAAATTTCTTAGGATATTTAAAGCAAAAGTGGGCAATTGTAGATATGGAGTATAGTGATTATTTTGTTGCGTCACAATTAGGGGAATACAACACTGTAAATACATACTAGCATATCATAGAAAACTGGTTAATGAATCTATGACAAATAATAAGTAGACGAATGAATTTGTCTATTTAGTATTGGATAAATGTTGATACAGTGTTGTCAGAAAACTCATAAAGATGGAAACATCTAGAGCTATAGACCTTTCCATTTCTCCTTATCATTGAACTGTTAATGTGTGTGTGTGTGTGTGTGTGTGTTTGGTGCTCATCCACTGACATGGGAGAAACATAACAAGTGTAGTACTTTGTTCCTTTATTCCATCAAATTACAATGGTTTTGCATTAAATAATATCAGCATTTAGTCTAAAGTGTATGTATCTAGTATATACATAGTATACGAGTATACATGATAATTAAGTGTACGTTTTTTATATTTATGATCAGTAGTCAGGATGTTGATTAAGAAAACCTGGTTTGGTTTTTCTCTTTAAGGTTGTGTTGACATATATTTTTATTGATAACTTTCTTGAGTTATGATACTATTTAAACTTCAAATTGATATATTATTTAAATTTCTCATAACTGTTTAAACAAAATTGATATATTTTCTTGTTTGACCACCTATTATTTTCAGGCACTAGTACATACACATTCTTTCATTTAGATGTAGCATAGAATTATGATTATGTTTATAGAAGTTATTTTCATTATTCTTGCTTACATTTCTTAAAATGTTTTGTCTTCTAAGTACAATATATTGTCCAAAACTATAATAGTGACAGGAACATATGTATATGGTTGAAACCTGCTGTTGAATTCTAATACATATTGCATCTTTTTGCAAATCCTTATTATTTCAGCTTTACTTTATACTCTTCTTCAGTACAGGTCTATATACATTTTTTCTGTATTTTGTGGCAAGTTCAGGGATCTAATTTCTTCTACCTTTGGTGGTAGAGAAAACTGAAAAAAAAAATGACACCACAAAATTTATAATGAATGAAAAAATTGCTTTTAATTTGCCTTTTATTGAATACTTTCTCCCTATAAGGATATCTGGCAAGGTATCAAGGTAGCAGCAGTATATCATGAGGATATACAACTGCCGTCATCACTTGTCTTCCTCTTGGTTATCTTCATAACCGTGATTTATAGTTATGCGTTGCAATTTTATAACTTCTTGCAAACATTGCCAGGTTATCTGGATATGTGATGATCTATTTCTCCTCTTACTTATTGATTTTTTTCTTTCACACGGTTTTGTATGCATACGTAAGATGAAGAGTAGAGGATATATCACTCTATCATGCTTCACCCCTCACTCTTAATGATTTTTAAGTTTAATGAGGTCCCACTGCACTTGAACAAGTTCCATTTGATAGTACAAAATGAGTTAAAGACTATGCTGCTTTGTAAAATTTCTCAAAGCCTTCTAGATTTGACACTGTTTTAAAAGCCTTTCTTACATTGACAAATACTACTATGAAAATCTGACCTTTTCTTAATATTTTCTACAAAAAGTTTTGTTGTAAAGATGAGATTTCTTATGTCTCTGATCTAAAAACAATACTGACACAAGGCTTTCTTCTTCCTCTCCCACCTACTTTATCCAACTCTCTAATGCCAGAGTTGACCAGTACAACTCTTTATCATTCGTACCTTCCTCGGGTAAACTGCGGAACTCTTTTATCTGCTTCTGTATTTCCAATTTCCCATGACCTGACGTTTTATTAAGTGGGAGGTTTCAAGACATTTATCCCTTCCTTTTGGCTAACTCTGACCTGGAAGAGAACTGGCAATTATTTATTTTTCTTTTTTATGTTGCCTGTGACCAGCATTTCCTTCTTACATATAAGATAATCTCCAATACTCAGTTATTGATGTTTCCTACTCCTTTCAGCATCTTTTCATACTTTTCCTGTGTGAGAAAATGAGAAATCCCTCGTTTCCTCGTTTCTTACTATGCCATCTTCCCATTCACTTCTGCCGTCAATTCTTGTATTATCATAGCATAGGGCCTAACTATTCTATTTCTTTTTCCCCTGTTCCTAAGTTTTTTTTTCTCCATCCAAACTTATGGAAACAGTAGGTATGTGCAGGTGCAGTCATTACATCGTTATCTTCACTTTTATGCAGCAGCTTAGCCAATATTTTGTCATATCCTGGACATTTTCTATGATTACTGTTGATGCAAAAAGACGGTTGAACTCTGTGATATGAGCTACACTGAAAAGCTAAAAAGAATAAGGAATCTTTAGCAATAGTTTAATTAAATGAAAAGTAGTTGAATATAGAATTGAAAAAAAGAAAAAAAAAAAGATCAGCTATTCTTCTGCTTGTCTTAGCTGCATCTGTACCACACTACAATTTCCCAGCAGAGATAATGGTGCTTCCATTACTATAAAGCGACACATGAAGGGGAGGGCAGGTCATTCATTCTACCACCGAGGGTCGAGCGGTGAGTAAACGTTCAGAATGTCCTCGTCATTGTTGTCGTCAGTAAAATAGATCAGTCGATTATTTACTGTTTTTCTTTTAAGTTCGCTCCTCGTGAAGTGACAAACAAGGCTTTAACAAGGCCATTACAACACGTTTGGGTGTAATTAGAGTTGAATTTCCTGCAATTTAGAAAGCGACAAGGGAGGGAGGGAGTTACAGGCAAATGTCTATTATTTATCTTTCTTCTCCTACAACAACAACGACAACAACAACAACGACAACAACAACAATAGCAATTACTACTACTACTACTACTACTACTACTACTACTACTACTACTACTACTACTACTACTACTACTACTACTACAAAGACAAAGACAAAGACAAAAACAACAATAACAATAACAAGAACAAGAACAACAACAACAACAACAAAAACAGCAACTACTACTACTACTACTACTACTACTACTACTACTACTACTACTACTACTACTACTACTACTACTACTACTACTATTACTACTACTACTACTACTGTTACTGCTGCAATTGTTATTGTTGTCTTTGATATTTTTTCAGGAGAAGCTGTAGCACCATCAACAACAGTAGTTAGTGCAGTAGTAGTAACAATTCTCTCTCTCTCTCTCTCTCTCTCTCTCTCTCTCTCTCTCTCTCTCTCTCTCTCTCTCTCTCTGTATGTATGTATGTATAATTTTTTACAAGTGTGACAAAACCGATGGATGAGAGTTGTCTGTGAAACAGTAAAATAATAGTTTCACGTAATTGGAATGAAATGAGATCCTTTGTGAAGACATGATTGGTGACGCGGCCTCAGCGGTTTCGTGAGGTTCCAGTCTCGTGAGAGCAGATCACTTTTAAGTTTAAGTTTAACACTTCATTGCCTGAATGGTTCAATAAACGTGGAAAAAGATAATATGAAGATGGCATATATATATATATATATATATATATATATATATATATATATATATATATATATATATATATATATATATATATATATATGATATATAGATATATATATTATATTATATTATATTATAATCTGGGGAAGGAGGAATAGCGCTGTCTTGGTGCACACAATGCACAGCGTGCCAGCTAACTGCAGCATGGTGCCGTGCGCTGTACTCTCGGTGATCCGCTCTGCCCGTCCTTTAGTAACATCATCTTGCTTTGCGGGAAATCACATGATAAAATTTGATTCTCGCCAAAAGTTCTTTGATAGGATTATAACTTAACAGTGATCGAAATACTAAGTGAACCAGTACTTGAGGTTCGTCTAGCAGTAGTGTTTTGTCAAGTTACGTGTAACGAAATATCTACTTCATTCATGCAAAAATGCGTGTGTTGTCATTAGAAGGCAAGCTGTGACTACCCCCTTGTGTTGTGAGACACAAAGAGATACGTTAAGCGTGATCACAGCTGACTTTAATGATAAGCTCACACACACACACACACACACGCACACACACACACACACATATATATATATATATATATATATATATATATATATATATATAGATATATATATATATATATATATATATATATTTGATCTTGCTAAGCCATTTGGCGGATAGTGTATGCAAGTGGCAGCCTCAATGTAAGGAGGTGGGGTTGAGTCCTTTTTCCTCAAAGATCTATCTAGACCATGATGCATGGCAAGGCATGCAAATGGGTATCACTATGTATGTGGATGTCTAGTCCCGACTGTATCATGGAAAAGGGACGTTTGTAATTGCATATAATTAAAATAGTAATTGTGATGACGATGTGGCTAGTAGTGGTAATGTTGCTGTTGGTGCTGCTGGTGCTGGTGCTGCTACTCCTATTGCAGCTGTTAGTACTGCTTCTGCTGCCGCCCCCTCCGCCGCTGCTGCTGCTGCTATTGCTAGTGCCGTTGCTGCTGCCACTATTCCCGCTGCTGATGTGGTGCCGCTGTTGCTGCTACAGCTACTACTGCTGCTACTTCTACAGCTACTGCTCTTAATGCTACTGCTACTCCTGCTGCCACTCTTGCTGTTGGTGGTGGTAGTGGTGGTGGTGGTGCTGCTTCTGATACTACTACTGCTGTTGCTTTAGCTGCTACTGCTGCTGCTATTGCTACTGCTTGTGCTACTGCTGCTGCTATTGTCGAGAAGGTAGAGGTGTACGAGTAGAGGTGCAGCCAATCAAAGACGTGTTTCCTTATCCGCGATTATCAGGCAAGGATCGAGCATGAATGGATAGATTATAGTTGTCAACTTCATTCAGATCTAGGTAGCCCTTGCTTTTGATTTTTTCATCGCAATGCCACATATGTGCATCATCTGCCTTCAAAGACTATTTATCTTGGCACTTACTTAATTTGATTTGCGTGAATAGCTTGTGATTATTGTGAAAGGTGACTTTATAAATGGCTTCGACGAGACTTTGGTGAAGCACTGTTAGCATCAGTGCTTATGTTCTGCAGGAGCAATATTTGGTTTGCTGGTCAAATGAGTAACGAGTATTAAGTACCGAGAAGGCCTTCGACGTGTCTCGTAGGGACGAGGAAATATCAGTGCGAGGTAAAAGGATAGGGATAGAAACAGTAGTGTCAATCACAAGGACATGGGAAAACAACAGCAGTAACAGTAACAGTACTGCTGGGGTGCACAGAAGCCGAGTGACGATGGCAGGGAGTGGTGGTGGTGGTAGAGTGGGGCTACCCTCTCCCTCGTCGTGGCGAGCGGCGGTAGTGGCTCAGTCGTCAGTCCGGCGCTGCCTTCGCCCTGGTCCGGGTGCTTCTCTGTCAGTACCACGCTCTCCCCTTTATTCTCAGTGTTTCTCGAGCTCCGTGCACTCTGTTTCTCCTCCACCATCGTCACCTGATCCTCTCTCTTCAGCGTCCGTCGTGGCCTGAGGGAGAGCCAACGCCGTCCCGCACTTGTGCCACGAGTTCTCGGCACCTGAGCGGCCCGGGCAGGGAGCGCTAGCGACCGACACTTGTTGAAAGGAAACTTTCGCGTGCCGTTGTGGAACTCGCGTCTGTGTCGAGTTGTCTCAGATTGTAGTGCTTCAAGTGGTTCACCTTCAGGGAAGATGCTTTGTGTGAGTTACTCGCGACCGACGCTTGGCTGAGGGACTTCTTAACCAGTCAAGTGAGGATCCCTGAGTGAGTGGGTCAGGGTAACGTGGGGCGGGGTGTTGGGTAAGTGATCGCGTGGTGCACGCCCTGCGATCTTTCCCTCCCTCTACAGTACACAGACTGCACACGAAAGTGTCCGATCATGAAGAATTGGTGAGTGCCGAAAGGTGGCAAGCACACCAGCGTACTGGCCATACTTTCATCCTCTTCTGCCCAAAAGCAACACTCACAATACCAAACATCGACATTAGTAAAACGAACTCTCCGCCTCCCCTCTTTCCCCGACTCTTTGGAGCCTCGTGCGTCACTACGCCGGCCATGGTGTTTCTGTCTAGAAAAAAAACAAACCCAAAATGATTTCATTCCTATTATTACGCATTGTGTGAAACGCCTGGATCACAGATAACCAATGGTACATACTGAGCCGCTAGGAAGAAAATCGTTGATCAGACGCAATACACAAGGAAAGAACGCATCATCTCTTAACACACACTTGCTCCGGCATATCTGTTAACAGGTGGCTGACGATTGATGCGTGACACCTTGGGAGGAAGATGACTTGAGGCAGAGCTCGAGGAATTTATTGCTGCGACATAGTGTTTCTGGCTGTGTCCACCCCTACGTCCTTTCTACTGCTATTCTGCCCCGGTGTGGAGGGCATGAGCGGCAGGTAGCTCCGTTGCACACCTGACCTAGTCCTCGTCTGTCGCTTGGCTAAGGTACGTGCAGATTATTACCGCTTCTGGTTCTTTTGTCACTTTCCTAACTGCAACTTGTAACTTCTTAACTCGCTATCTAACAGCATTCAGCAGCGCCTTGCCTAACAACTACCAACCTTCAACTTTCTAAAATGGAAAAATTTTCTAGAGTGGACTCATTATACACATCAATACAATTGATACTCCATCTAATGGTATGCGTCCAGCTTCACCGCGATCACATTTAACGGGTAATAATTCCTGAATACTGACCGCACCTTTATGTATTGACTCACTTTTTGCAAACTGTAAGTAATAATCTTAGGAAGACAATTTTGTTCTTATTTTTGAGACACTACAGTTGTACTACATTATATGTTTGGAAATTATAAATGCAAACTATGCCAAAGAATAAAAAGAGTTGAAAGAGTGGTGCTTTAGACACCAAGCCTTTTTCCGTGTGATACAGCTCACTATAACTCAAGGCTTTGCGAGAGGTGAAGTTTTGTGCTCCAAACAACATTGTATAGCAAAATCAACTCTTCGACTAACAGTTTGTTTCCGCTCCCGATGGAAATAGAGATAGCGCCCTAATAGTGTAGAATGAATCAAAGAAAATATGTGATCCTGTGATCAGAGTATGCATAAAGAATCTGAGTTTCCTGAACTACTTTGTGTATTATCTACCCATATTACTTATCAAGTATCGGGTTAAATCAGTTGCTTGAAGGTGTTTGCACACGCGCAGTACAAATTCAGAGTTGAGATGACTAATTTTATACACAAGGAGGATGCGCGACACATTACAAACATCGTACCAGACTTGTCGTGGGGGGGGGGGGATGGTTCACTTCTCCAAGATCCATGCACCCACCTGAACACATGAACACTATTTTTGCTCCGTTTGTGACGAGGTATGTATGGGTGACTAATTTAGAAAAAAAGAAGTTTCAGTGAGTTGAGCGTGATTTTACAGGAACACCGATGCGTAGTGAATCGTGGGGATTGTGTTTGCATTGTCATTGGCTGAGTACTGATAAATTTGTAATCACGAATCCTGGATGTCAGCGAGAACGCCTGGGATCTCTGCAGGCGTCGGCGCCAAGTTCGTATGGATAAAAGATTTTTGTAAAATTTTCTCATGGAAAATTTTTACTCGAGGTTTTACAGATAAAAAATTAAGATATCCTGTGATAGTGAAATTTCAAAACATCGTAAAGCTGCAGGAATTATGCGAAGATTCTAGAAACCGATTTATTTCTTTATACTGTAGAGATTTAGTACGTTTGTGTCAACTATGATATGTATATAGGATTTTGTACGAGGCTATGTGGATTAACAGATCTCGATCCCTCCAGCGTTTCTCTCTCTCTCTCTCTCTCTCTCTCTCTCTCTCTCTCTCTCTCTCTCTCTCTCTCTCTCTCTCTCTCTCTCTCTCAGTCTCTC
>CM035189.1:2789497-2800288 GCA_020233015.1 Callinectes sapidus | reverse complement strand
ATCCCTGCTCTCTCTCTCTCTCTCTCTCTCTCTCTCTCTCTCTCTCTCTCTCTCTCTCTCTCTCTCTCTCTCCCCACACACACACACACACACACACACACACACACACACACACACACACATACAGACACAGACATAAACACAGACACGCACACAAACGCGCGCGCGCACACACACACACACACACACACACACACACACACACACACACACACACACACACACAGACAAAGGTAGATTTAATCAAATGCAAATACAAAACTTATGGAAAGTTTTCTCATCTTGTGATCCCACTGCTTGGGAAATACAGCCAGGCAGTTATTCATGATCGAGGGTTTTGTTTCGGCTATCACAAATCATGATACAAATGAGATACTGATGGTAATGAGTCTAATAGTACAGTAATGATGCCCTCTTCTCTTTAATAGTATGATGCACCATTCTTGGACAAATAAGATGAGACCGTCCTGAAGAAAGTCTAGAGCATTGCAAAATTCTTTAGATCTACAGTTCCTCTGCATGGCCTTTAATATTCTCACGGGAGGCAGCAGCAGCAGCAAGGAGCGGTGTTTGAGATGGATAAGCTTTGGTGGTAACAAACCATTAACAAGTGATTTTTTCATATAATGTTGCTGTAAGAAAATATTGAATAGCACCGTATGATGGAGTGAAGGTATGGTGTCCTGTGCTATACCGGGTTGTTATTTTTATCATTCTATACAGTAAAGGAGCTGCACTCGCTGCATCACACTTTCTCACGGCCGCATTCACTCTCCATCCCTGTTTTGGTTCCTTTGTTCCTTATATCCTTTGAAAGCAGTGGAGCTCGTGGGCGAGGTCACGCATTGGTTGGGGGAAAACTGTGACCTTGGGAACTTGAGCAGCGTGTGTGGAGTGCAGTGCTCGCTTACCAATGAAAACACAAACACACGGGAAAAGGGATTCGAATGAAGTCAACACTTGAAAAATTAATAACGAGTCGTGAATGAATTAATAAACAAACAAAACACACACACACACACACACACACACACACACACACACACACACACACACACACACACACACAGTACAGTACAATACAATACAGTATACTCTCCAGCTGCTCGTGTCTGAGTATTGGCGCGCTGCACTGTCACATGTCTGACGGCACTGCAACCAATTTTACTCTGAATTTATGGTTGGCAAGCAGTTATATGCCTAGTGTCGTAATAACCATAAGTCTCTGGTGTTGTTCTCAGGGTAAGAATGGAGCATCGACAGTTTTGGTGAGGGCAAAGAAAGATACTCGTGGAAATGTCACATCATATGAAGCGAGTGTCTTAAAGATACGCGGACCGTTGAATCTACGTACACGTACAATTAGATAATTAAACCCCACGATGTGTATGTCAATGTTACGATACTACAAAAATCCTTTGAATATCTGGAAAATAGACTCACCCTAACTCACTTTTTCCGAATATTAAAAACCGGAAAATAAAATGAAAATATATGAAAATCCCACTATATGTCTGATGCATGGATACACAAAACAGCAGTCTTTTCCTTTAAACATCTTGAAAATCTATTCAGCGTGACTCACTTTTCTCGAATATAAAAAATTGTGAAAATATAACATTATAGAAAAATATCATCTTAGTTACCCTGAATATCATTTAATTCAAGTCATGATCAATTATGAAGGGCTTTCATACACCTCACATTTCCTATGGAGAATAATTCACCTGTGTACCATTACGTCACCTACTACCTACCGCTTCTGTCGACGATGGCCGGTAAGGGCGTATTTGCTTTTGTAGGATAAATAGATAGATAAATAAATAAACAGATCGATCGATCGATCGATCGATCGATCGATAGATATGTAGATAGATTGATAGATAGAAAGACAGATGTTAATCTCTCTCTCTCTCTCTCTCTCTCTCTCTCTCTCTCTCTCTCTCTCTCTCTCTCTCTCTCTCTCTATATATATATATATATATATATATATATATTATATACTCGTACACACACGTATAGATGGATATATATCTTTGTTTCTTTTATAGTATCTTTACGATAAAGGGAAATTCACTCAATATTTTAAACTTCATGCTGATTGTCCACGACATAAAAAATGATTTCTCTATAAAAGGGGGAAAAACCTCAAGAAAGACGTTATATATAGAATAAGAAATGGAGAAATGAATAAAATAACAGTATTATGAATAAAAATATCGACAATAACAGTAATATCAATAATAATAATAATAATTATGTTATAGTAATAATAATAATAATAATAATAATAATAATAATAATAATAATAATAATTATGTTATAGTAATAATAATAATAATAATAATAATAATAATAATAATAATAATGTTTTGGTGGGGTTTCCGGCTTTGATCATCTTTTCCTTTACGTCGCTTGGGAATAGAAAACCAGTGAAACAGAATATTTCAGAGTATGAGTGGGAATTAAGAAGGGGTAAAGCGAGTAATTAATCAAATCAATAAGAGGGAGAGCGCAGGAGTGAATTTAAGTAGAAAGTGCTTCGTGGAGGGAAGAAGTCTAGTAGGTAGGAAGTGCTTCTTTTGCTGAGGAAAGATGAAGGTGTAACTAGCGTGATGGTTGAAAGTATGGCCATGCGTCAGTCAGTGTGCGGAGTGTGCGATGTGGATGACACTTAATAAGGGATGAGATGATGGCAATGGATCTCCATGAAAATGTCACTCATGCGTCACAAGTGTGTGTGTGTGTGTGTGTGTGTGTGTGTGTGTAGGGGAAGGAGATGAGGACTGACGAGGACGATTATAGAATGAGTAATTCCAAGATGCTGGTTTACGTAGAGTTGCAATCTGAAATAGAATGAAGGAAAGCAAATAATTTTTCTTTACAGATGAATATATGAGGCACGTGTTGTCACCGAAGAGAAGTGGAACGGGAATGGTTGTCATGAATATTGCATTTGGTAGATGACGAATAAATCAGATTTGTAAGGCAATGAAGACCTTCAGGCTCTACTTGTCTCAGTGAACAAAAGTATGATGGTTCATTATTAATGTTCTTTTCTGGTCATGCAGATCGTGTGAAGAATTTCTCTTACTGAAATGTAGGGTAAGATAATTGCTAATGTAAAGCGTAGTGATTTCTACAGTAAACTGAGTGGCAAAAGTTAAAATCCTTAATTTGAAATTCGATGAGACACAACTAGAAAAGAAAACCTTAATTACAAGTGCATACTGAGTTTTATAAAGGTCTCAAATAAATATGCATTGTTGGGTAGGTTGCCTGCGCAACACATGACCACCATGACTACATGACATGACCACATGACCAACTCTCGCTCTCCGAATTGCTACATCCACTTCCTATTTTTCTGGCAAAGCTTCATAACAAAGCATAATATGTTCGTGTACATACAAACAAATGCTTGTGACTGATCTTGTCGTCTGGGTGATGAAAATATTATCGGCGCTCCAATTTGAATGTTGAGATTCCTTATACCGAACTGCTCACGACACTTCCACCCACTTCATATCAGAAGATATTAGGGGTTCAGGTATATGCTTACAATATACCATATTTGTCCTGCATCATTTCAGAATGGCAGTGCCACTTGTGTGGCACATGTTGGCCTGAGTAGTGGTGTCCTAAACACAGTGATTATATAAAAATGCATCTACCATTAGTTATGAGGTTTATAAACTGGACACAGCTAGAATTAGTCAAGATTTTTCATGATTTACTATGAGTAACAGCGTATCCAATTAATGCAGCTGAATAGAAGACAACACACACGAAACAAACAAACATGACACGTACAAAGGACAATGAAGCTTGCAAACTCTAGCACAGTAATTATTCAGTAACATGCTCGTATCCTGTGCATATAACGTACAACAAAGGATTTAATCTGGCACCATATCAACAAAAAAATCTGGTGATTACACAAGTTTTAGAATAATTTGCTCTTCATAGGAAAACACAAAGGAGAAAGTGAGAGAACCGTTGGTCCTTTCGGGGCTATTTGGGTGACAAGCTCTAATATTCAGTGTGAGAAAAGGCGGCCACGTAAGTGTCTTAGATTATTTAGAGTAAAAAAACTGTAATTCATTACACATAGAGGAGGACAACAGTTAGACACCAAGATCACACACATAGAAAACACCTTACTAGTTTCCTCTTCTTACCAGACGAGTGTTCCCCTGACGAAATGCACTTTGACACAATAGATTAAGAAATAAGGGAGGTACTGCTTAAGCGTGGAATACTTTGGTAGCCCGGTTCGCCATCTATAATGAACCCTCTTTTTTTTTTTTATTTGTGAATTTCAGCGTTCACGTCATGCCTGTGACCAACGATCCTCCTCATGTAGCATTGCCTTTTCTTTCTTTTCTTCGTCTGTGTTGGCAGGGGATAGTTTGCATTGTTATCATTATTCTTTTTCTTTCAAAAGCAGAATTAATTCCCTCAGTACTGGGGCACATTTTTACCACAAGTTTTGGGTGTGATTTGACGATTTTATTGGCAATAGGAAGGGTCTATGGAGGTCAGAAGGTTAATGGCCAGAGTCTATGTTATTTGAATTCCCACACGAGTTTCTGAAGCTGTACAAAACCGACAAATAATAAGCACAATATAATGCGTCCCGGCACTGAAAGGAATAAGTATGAAGTCTGTCTTTTCTATTTTTTACCTCATTGTCTCTCCTCCCACCTTTATTTCGCCCTGTTTTTCTCTCCCTAGTTCACTTCTTCCCTCATTTTTCCTTCTTCTTTATCTCTTTGCCTGTCCTATTTTTTTTTTTTTATCTCACTGTCTAGCCTTTATCCTCCCCTCTTCATCTCTCCCTGTTTTCTCTCTCATTTTATTTCTTCCTTCATATTTCTCTCTTCTTTATCTCTCTTTGTCTCTTCTATTCTTTTATCTCACTGTTTCTCCTTTTTCGGAAGCGTTACCCCGAGTGAATGCCCAATCTCCCTTCGGACCGTGGCCAGGATTCGAACCCATGCGTTTTGGGATTGAAGGGAGTACTTAAGTGGGGAAGAAGTCGGAGGCAAAACCGGACAGAGTCTAATATAAAGTAATAGGATAAAAAATGGAAATACGATATATTAATGAGCCCAAAGTGAACGCTGCCTTAACACCAGAAAGATGACTCAGCGACTGACATTTCAACACGAGAACACAGTGGAATTCCGTCCTTCAGCTGATAATCCAAAGTCTCATTGTTATGTAGTTCATTAGAGTATCACGATGGAAATGTTGGACGCATTTTTCTTCTTTTTATCCTTTTCATTCAGGTGAGGAAATCAGATTTATCGTAAGAAAACAACACGCTTGAAGAGGATGGATCACATGAAGATAAATGGCGTTAGGTTAGGTTTGGATATAGCCCAACCGATATCAGTGATTTATCCTAACCCTACCAAAATGTAGCTGAGGAACCGACTTTCAGGAGACAGGATCAACAATTTTTTTTTTTTTTGCTACATCTTATATTCCTTCACTGCGGACAAGAGATAAAGACAAAGTATGTTGCTTATTATTAAACGGACTTTCTCTGTCTCTGTATTTTCCACTTTGAGTTTTCCTTTCCTTTTTCTTTCCCCACTTATCCTCCTTATCGTTCTTTATTCATTCTTCTTTTCCCTCTTAATCCTTTCATCTACACCAACACCAACGGCTTTTTCTTTTCTTTCCTTTATTTTCTCTCTAAATCATCAGCCTATAATATGTCTATCAACCTGTTTAATTGTTTATTTCTGTCTTTGTGTTCCTTCGTATGTCTGTATCTGTCTGATCCCTTTTCTCTTTAACTCTTTCAGTACTGGCACACATTTTTACCACGAGTTTGGGGTGAGATTAGACGATTTCATTGCCACCAGGGAGGGTTTATGGTGGTTAGAAGATTAATGACTTGTCTGTACTATTTTAATTTCTCCAGGAGTTGCTGAAGCTGTATAAAATCGCCAAAATAATAAGCAAAATAAATATAAAAACGACTCCCAGTGCTGAAGGGGTTAAATATTTAATCTCCATCCTCGTTTTCCTCTTTTTTTTTTCATATTCCCCTCATTTATTACTTTCATGATTACAACGAATCTTCTACACTTCCCTCCACTTTTCCCCCTCTCTTCATCCATCAGACCTTCCTCCTCTTCCGTTTTTCTTCTCCACCTCTCTCGAGTTTCATTTAAATATGGTTTTATCCAGTTTTCCTCTTCCTTGCGTTTGTCTGACTTTCCTTTCTTTATTACTTTCTATTTTAATTTTCTTCAACTCTTGCTCATCATATATTTTTTTTCATTGCATTTTTATCTCCATATTTAACCGCTTTTCCATTGTACCCTACTCTCTCTCTCTCTCTCTCTCTCTCTCTCTCTCTCTCTCTCTCTCTCTCTCTCTCTCTCTCTCTCTCTCTCTCTCTCTCTCTCTCTCTCTCTCTCTCTCTCTGACGATTTCTCTTCACAAATAACCACAGCAGGATTCATTCTTTTCTTTTTTTTTTCTTCTTTTTTCGAAGACTCGCCAGCCAGTCTGCCACATTTGTTTCTTCGATTCTTTTCCTTTATCCCTGTCTCTCGTCTCTCGTTTGTTTGGTTCTCTTTTTCGTTTTTCTTCACCCTTTTCTTTTCTCGCTCTTATCTCTTTCTTACTTCCGTTTTTTTTTTTTTTTTTTTGTCTTCTTTATATTCTCCCCTTTGGTTTTAGTGTTTTTTTTCCTCTTTCCTCTACCTTTCCATTTTTTTTATTTTCATTGTTTTTCAGTTTCCTTTTTTTTTTTTTAACTTTCGCTATGATTCCCCCCCCCCCCCCCCCCCCTCTCTCTCTCTCTCTCTCTCTCTCTCTCTCTCTCTCTCTCTCTCTCTCTCTCTCTCTCTCTCTCTTTTCAACCACCACCTGCAGTCCAAAATAGTCCGTTATTGTTGTTTCTCTTTTCATTAGATGTCACTGCCTAGTCTTCAGCGGTGACCAGTTACGCTTGACACACTCCTGCCTGTCCCTCACTTTTCCTTCACACACACACACACACACACACACACACACGGTACCATTAACTGTCCAGAAGTGGCGGCGGGTCAGCCATTGCAGTGAACGACGTCTCCTTAGCTTTATTTAATATTTCTTTAGGATCAATCCACTTCCTCTTAAAACAGTGAACGAGCTGCCTGTGTGTGTGTGTGTGTTTGTGTGTGTGTGTGTGTGTACGAGTCACTGTGCTCACCCACCATTATGTCAGGCAAGGATAATCGCGTTATTTGTGGATTTTTCTTTATTTGAATGATGGATATAGTACCGGCTCCATCACAGTTTTTCTTTCTAGCTTTTTATTTATTTATTTATTTATTTTCAGCTTTCCCCCAAAAGTTGCACCTACAAATATAATCAATCAGCCGTGGTACAGTGAAACACGGCTAGTTGTCTCAGTGGTGTTGGAAAATTGTCTCGTTGAGAGGTGAAGGCGTTGGTGAATACGATCGCTTCTTGGGCCTCGACTCACCTCCTGCTACCATCACCACCACCACCACCGCGCACCACATCCACCACCACCCAGGCTCATTACATAACGAGAAGCTGTCCTGCATTATCATTTCTCGTGCTTTAACTCAGACACTTCCGTACTTTGTTTAGCGTGTCAGAAAATCAAATCTCATTCCAATGCCGTGGAAAATCCTTAATGAGAACTGCGAGCAACCCACTTATCTCTAACCACTCGTTACTGGTCTGAAGTCAACTAGGCAAGTGTCTGGCCACTACTTACTTTGCTGTTTGACCAATACCAGTTCATCCTCCCACCCCCCCCCCCCTTCTCTCTCTCTCTCTCTCTCTCTCTCTCTCTCTCTCTCTCTCTCTCTCTCATACGTATGTGATGTATGATTTTGTTCTGTGGTTATTAGTCAATCGCTTTCACACGTGAACTGTGTGCTTACCTGTGATGGGGATCAGTTGTGGCGCAATTGGGTAGTATGTGAGTACCACATAGTCTAAGGAAGTGTGTGTGTGTGTGTGTGTGTGTGTGTGTGTGTGTGTGTGTGTGTGTGTGTGTGCGTGTGTGTGTGTGCGTGCGTGCGCATTCAGCAAGACCTGATCACGAGCTGACTCGCAACCATCAACTGTTACCCTCTCAGTGCAGCTCAGAGCTCATCATTACCGACCTCAGGGTAAGGCTGTGACCTCACACACCCCAAACACCCCATCTCTATGGCCAGGGGGAGACAGTAACTGCCTCGTATGTCAACGGAAAAAATCCTAGAGTTGACCAGCCCTTAGTGGGGTTCAAACCTATGCCACCAACACACTTACACAGACTCGTGTGTGTGTGTGTGTGTGTGTGTGTGTGTGTGTCTGTGATAACTTTCGGTGCCTTTGCGATGTTGTAAAGTATCGAAGTCTTTTAGGAAATTTGAAAGTTTAATTTGAATGTTAGAAATTACTTAAGAGTCTGCCAGTCCTGAATATAGAAAACGAAGTGATGGTTGTCGGCGTTCCACTCTCTAGCATCACCACCCCCTGCTTCCCCCTCACCCTTTCCCCTTGCATCCCTCCTTACTTCCCTCCCTTACGCTCTCCTCTCCTTATCTCCCCACTCCCTGTTTTTCCTCCGCCTCCTCCCTGTCCTTCATTCCTTGGCACATTAACTTGCCTTGTGTCTTTTTCACTCCTCCATACACTTAATTTCTCCTTATGTTCTTCAATTACTTCCTTCTCTACTACCACCACCATCACCACAACCACCATCATCACTATTAATGCTATATAATTATGCCACTAGTACTATTAACCCACACACCCACCCACCCACTCACTCACCCACACATAAACACACAGATGGATAGATATATAAATAAATACATAGTGTAGTGCAATTCACCTTGAAAATCTGAGCATAATCTTAACTCTTTCACTGCGGTACGAGACAATTAACAATATCAATAGCAATGCACGAGATCTTAAACTATGGAACGAGTAAAGGGGTCTTAGAGTAATCTTTTATTAATGAAAGGTGGAGGAAATAGCAGTGAAAGCGTCAATTAACTGCAGCGAGGCTTTGTTTGGTATAATCTGCCATTCAGAGTGAACTATAATGTAATCTGGCGGTGAAATAAGCAGCATAGGTGGGGATAGCGGGAAGAGGATGCTTTCATGTAACTGGCTCTGTAACACTAATATTATCGTTTCCTTAAGTACCACCGGCTGGATCCAAACCTTACTTACTTCACGCCTCACTCCACCTGTTCCCACTCTCCCTGTGTCTTTTGATAAGCTTTTCTTTTTCTTCTTTACGAATACTATGCGCCATACCATCTTGTCTAATGCTTCTTAAAGTCTGTATTATTATAATTTTTCTACACACACACACACACACACACACACACACACACACACACACACACACACACACACACACACACATCAAGGCACAGTGGCTAACGTGCCCGATTCTCAATTCACTGCCATCACTTACACGATCTCCTTATCCAAACCACAACCAGTTAAATCATCATCACTTTTTTTCTAATACCATCACTATCACTTACATAAATACCACCATCATCGCCACCACCACCACCACCACCACCACCACTACGACTACCACTACGACTACCACTACCACCACCACCATCACCACCATGACTACACTTACCACGACTTAACATCAAAGAAAAATGATACAGGAAGCAGCGGCATATTCTTTATTTTTTCTGCATAAGAATAAGTGGTCCATTTTTTTGGGGGAGGGGAAGAGTTAAGATCTTTCAAAACTTTTGCTTTAGCTTTCCTTAACTAACTACTCCATTCTTCTATGATTTTTTACATGCATTGTTTTTTTCCATTTCAAAATTTGTGACGTGATTTTAAGTGACGTTTTTCCTTGTGACGCTTTTCCTTCATGAATTTTTATGGGATATTTATTCACGACATTTTTTTTTCAGGTGACATTTTTTTTTTTTTTACTGGTGGTAACTTTTTTGGTTGCATACATTTCCCTCCCCTCCCTGAGTGGCGACAAGTGGGAAGCAGTCAGGCAGGCAGTCAGCTCAGCCCGCTCCATCACTCGTCGCGGAGTCAAGGGGCTGTGTCCGTTTATTTAGATTTAGAAATGTTTGAATCGTCCTGCCACGCAACTCCTTTTAATTGCTCTTACTCCCTTCAGTACTGGGACACGTTTTTGCTATGAGTTTTGGGTTTGATTAAATGAATTTTATTGACATTATGAACGGTCTAGGGAGGTCAGAAGATAATTAAGGGCCAGAGTTTGTATTGTACTAATCTGAAGCTGTATAAAATCGTGAAATTATAAGCAAAATAAATGTGAAAATGCGTTCCAGTACTGTAGTTGTTAAAATGTCTTGGCACTGTTGGTTACAATTTATGTAATTCTGTAATTCTAGTAACTATTTAACTATCAGAGCTTTATTTGAATAACTCTAAGCACATTTATCAATTAAAACTTCATGCGGGAATGATTTGAATTACTCGAACACTTGGCGGCATCTTGCGAAATTGTATTGTTAAAATATAGGGGGTCATTTTTCTGTGCGCTGGGAGTGTGTATCACTGGGAAGGGCAAAAACTGCCCTGTTTTCGTCAGACAGAAAAATTGTGGCACACTAAACACTATCAATCAACTCCTGTGGCACCCTGAGGGATGCATAGGGCCTCAATGAATTCACGCCACCACCATCTATCCTGTGCCAACTCCTCCAAATCCTCCCAACACTCTTTACCAGCTTCTCGCCTCACTGTGCGCATCCACGTCTCCTTCGGCCTTCCTCTCCCTCTTCTACCCTGCAC
>CM035189.1:2587899-2602725 GCA_020233015.1 Callinectes sapidus | reverse complement strand
TATCTTCCATATATATTACGATTTACTGTGTTTACCGTGTGTGTGCGTGCGTGCGTGTGCGCGTGCGCGTGTGTGTGTGTCTGTGTGCTTAATCAATAGGCAGGGGATAGATAATACGTAGAAATCTCTCGGTATATTGATGTTTGCTACAGGACCTGCCATGTACATATCTGATATCTTGTTGCAGCATCTTCTTCCCTTCATTTCTTGTGTTGTAACCGTATCAGCTGTTTTTGTGAATGTATTTAACGGATGAACATTATTAATTTGCATCTCCTCTCTCCCCAGCACCTCCTGCACCGCCTCCGCTGTTCCCCCCATGACTAGCCAGTTGATGTCTCATGGGACATGGTGAGACAGCCAAGGACACTAGGTAAACTACTTGCTGCCTTGTTTATTTGTCAATGATTACGTTCTTTTTACTGTCTGAAATCTGATTTCCCTAAGGTTTGAGAGTAAAGTTGTTATTATTAACAGGACTCGACTTTCCGTGTGCGCAGTTCTCTCTCTCTCTCTCTCTCTCTCTCTCTCTCTCTCTGAACATCTTCGCTCTGTCCTTCCTATACTACTGTTCTTCTCTCCGCATTGAACTCTTGTCACATTTAATCTCTTGTTCCAACTCATTCTGTGCGAGATATTTTCCTAAACAGTACTCAGGGAATAGGAGGAGAAGAGTGGTGAGATGAGAAGAAGAATAGGAGAAGAAAGTATAAGCAGTAATGAACATGTTACTCAGACGTTCATGGTAGTCAACCCATGCAAAATTCTTACCACTGAGCCATGAGGTGTGTATGTGTGTAGGTGTGTGTGTGTGTTAACCTCCAAAGTGTTGTAATGTATTGTAATCTAGCCTAATCTCTCTATAAATTTGTGAAGTATATAAAGAATCCTAACCTATCTATGAATTCATTAAGTAAATCAGAATGTAACTTCATCTATTATAATTTCTCTCTAAGCTAACCTCTAAAATCTTGTAATGCATCTTGATCTAACTTATCCTAACATAACCCAAATTAACCTATCTATGAATTCAATAAGTATATCTAAATCTAATATTATTTCTCCACTAAGTTAACCTTTTCTAAAATATTGCTATGTATCTTTCTCTAATATGACTGAATACAACCAAATTCAAATAGTTTATTCATGTAAAAAAAAAATACATCGAATGGAGCAGTGAGACCATGCTGAGATGCCCGCCCAACTGATCTTGCAAAACAAAGCCTTACAATTTGATTGGAGATAATTCTACTAAAGAAAGGAAATATTCATGACTACATGCATTTATACATAGGAAAATATATATACATACATACCTATACTTAGATATGTTCACACACACACACACACACACACACACACACACACACACACGAGACACAACAATACATACATAAATACATGCTATCAGTGGCTCACTTCCTCCTATAAAACACAATTATTAGTAAACACACGTACGTCTCCTTCTATATATTGCACAATAGATCATATCCTGGGAGCAAAAAATTTGTACATCTTTAGTATGCTGGGTACTATATTGTTTTTGATTCTATGGCAAGCTTGCCTGGTGACAGCACCACTGATGTTAGGATCCCTAAAGTTGTCAATATTTGGACAAGAACGTAGATAGATAGTGTTGCAATGTGTGTGAGAATTTTCTTCCTTACAAAGCTTGCATGGTATGACATCCTCAGCAGTTATGTACTGCCAACAGTACTTATATCCTAGCCTTAGCCGCATAGTAACACTGTCAACTCTGGTGGATGATCTACCATACATAGCATACATTGGTGTTATTAAATACAGTGTTACATAGTGTTTCTCATACTTTCACTTCCGCTATCTAAGATTTTTACAACATTTTTTCGTGTTCCCATTGTCTTCTCTTACCTACTCGCTGAGATACCCTTAACTCTTTGGAAGCTCAGTGTAGCCTCTGAATCAACTGAAATATATAATATGTTGTAATGCCTCCTTTGCAAGTTTGTCAGCAGTTTCTTTGAGACAAATTGCAACATGAGATGGTATCCACATCAATTGCACAACATAGCCATTAGCTTTCAGCTGAAAGAGAACAGCTTTACACTGGAGAACTAAGGCATGCATCATTTAAAGAACCAACAAATAACAAAGCACTCTGACTGTCAACAAAAACATCAACATCTTGACATTTCAAGCATGCAGTTAACAATCCCTCATATATAGCCTGAAGTTCTGCATCTGAAGTACTGGATGAGAAATTGCCGCCACGTCTCTTAGATAGATGTTCATGAGTACATAAACCCTCTTCAAAAAATTCTCTAATTACTGCCCCACATCCTGCCTTACCATCATAATACATCATATGTACCACGTTGTTTCTGGGTAGAATATTAATTTTAGATTAGAAAACTTGCTTCAACTCTAAAAGACAGAGATCACTTTTCCTATAGCATTCAAGTGCAGAATATCAACCTTAATTTTCTCCTGCTGCCAGGGTGGAATACTATGCTCCCTCCTTTCCCAAATATGTGCAATAATGTAGTGCCTCGTACTCTAGCAAGATTTAATACTACATCCTGCCATAAATATTTACTCTGTTAGAAGTACGGGCAGTTCGGCAGGTGTTCAACAAGGATATCAATGCATCATCACCTCTTCTAGTCATTCTAACTGCAGCAGATATAATCAATTCTTTAATTCTGCACTGAATACTTGGAAGATACAGTTCCATTCTTATCATTTCTCTTCTAGTAGTTCTTGCACATCCGAATATAGTTCTCGTAGCGTCGTTTTACACCACTTCTAAAGGTTGCAGGCTTTTCTGTGGAAGGGACACAAGGACAGGGGCAGCATAATCAATTATTGATCTAATAGTACTAATAATATACATGGTCCGTAGTACAGTACAGGTATACCTACCCCACTTCCATTATTTGCCAATACTCTCAAAGGTTTCAATCTTGCCTTACAAATATTTTTCACATAGTTCACAGCACTCTGAGTTGAGTGAAAGCTGACATACATTCCAAGGTACTTATGATTGGCAACTCTTTCCAGTCTTTGTCCATTGAACATAACTACTCTATCAGTTGCATCCTTTGACTGATATTTGGTTTTCTCACCATTTTTTTCCTCTTCCCCTCCCCCCCCCCCCAAGAGATCATGTTTGAGTCATTCAACGTGCCTGGGCTGTACGTCGCAGTTCAGGCAGTGCTGTCTGTCCCTGGCGGCGGCGTCCTTGGCGTCACGGCAGTTACCTTCACCCTACAGAGAGAGAGATTCAGCTCCATCTGCCCGGACATTGCCAAGGAGTTCAATAAATACAATAGTGACAGTGACAGTGACCCGGCCGAGTAGATAAGGAAATACGAAGGCAAGAATCCTGTGAAGAACAATCAATGAAGCCTTTACTATTGACATTGGCTATGAGTGAGGCTTCCTGGGACCTGAGATCTTCTTCCATCCCGAGGTGAGAATGTGTGTGTGTGACATTATTGTTACAGTCACTTAGTCAAATGGCCTTGCTGTTGATAAGTGTGTGTGTGTGTGTGTGTGTGTTTGTTGGGTTTATAGGTAAATTGGCAGGGCTTTTTTTTATTTGTTATTCTGTTTTGGTTGTAAAGTGTTTGTGGTATTTTGGTTTTAAGTGAGAGATTGGAAATGTGCCAATTTTCACTAGCCTCTATGTGTGAGTGTGTGTTGGTTGGTTGATAGAGAGTGATAGAGAGGTATGTATGTATAAATTTACCTAGTTATGTGTGTGCGTGTATAAGTGAGCAAAAGATAATGTGTATTGAGATGTATTTACCTAGTGTGTGTGTGTGTGTGTGTGTGTGTGTGTGTGTGTGCAAAGACAGAGAGTGTATGTGTGTTGTAAAGATAGAGTATATGTGTGTGTGTGTTTGTGTGTGAGAGGGAGAGTGCACAATTGATTAATTACTCACTAATGCTAATGATTACCTGGGGGGTTATAAATCAATAGATAAAGAATAACTAATCAGATTCACATTTTTTCATTTTTCTTCGCTCAGTGACGCCAATTTTTTTCCTTGTGACTTTCTCTTTTTTATATATCAATTCCTAATGTATTCTCTGATAATTTATTGATAGACTTACTTTACACATTGCCAAGCATTGTTATATTGGGGTGAGGAAGCTTAGAATGACAATCTACCACTATACCAGGCCACCAATCCTGTCAAATAGTAGTAGTAATAGCAGTATATCTGTCTTTACAGGACCATAAACATGAACAAACTCTCACCATTCACACCTTTAGCCTCTGGGATAATAGTAGTAATAGCAGTCTATCTAACTTTACACTGTGGCTAGTTATAGTGTTAAGAAAACAGTGAAGAAAGTGGTGAATGAAGTTGTAGTTTTCAGCAAGCAGTGAGGGTATTAATTAATCTAAGCTTCCTCAGTCTCGGAATCGAAAGGTGCTTTTGCTTGTTAACTTCGTATTATCTTTGTATTGTTAACTCATTCAGAAATCCTTTGTTCCTTTTCAGTGCTACAGGTGAAGTTATTTTGATCCTTCTATTAATTGTAAGCTTCCAGTATGTTGTTATGTATTATTAGCACTATGACACTGAAAAACTGTGTTAATAAGCTGTCTTTCTATACATCAGCCTGGCAACCACAGACAGACAGGCCCAGACACACACACACACACACACACACATCGCGTAGTGTAGCGGTTAGCACGCTCTGCTCACAACCAAGAGGGCCCGGGTTTGAGTCCCGGGCACGGTGAGGCAAATGGGCAAGCTTCTTAATGTGTATCTAGCTCCTGTTCACCTAGCAGCAAGTAGGTACGGGATGTAATTCGAGGGGTTGTGGCCTCGCTGTCCCGGTGTGTAGTGTGTGATATGGTTTCAACCCTACCCGAAGATAGGTCTATGAGCTCTGAGCTCGCTCCGTAGGGAAAGGCTGGCTGGGTGACCAGCAGGCGATCGAGGTGAATAACACACACACACCAAGAGAGAGAGTGTGTGTGTGTAGCATTGCTGGTCTGTGGTATGGAGGGATGGGTAGATCAGTTCTTCTTACCAAGTTGTTCAAAGTGTTATAAGTTTGATTCATTCCTATATTCTTTCAAAATACAACCTAATTTTCATGATTTCCACTAGAGTTAATTCCAAAGATCTTTTTTTCCAAGTGTATAGCCTAAGTAATATATATATATATATATATATATATATATATATATATATATATATATATATATATATATATATATATATATATATATGATAATACATTTTATTGTTTATCCAATTTTTCAATGCCTCTACCTTTCATTTCCTTCCTTTTTTTTTTTTTATCATGGATTTGTCTCTTATAAAGGGATTCTTGGGGAAAGAGGAGAGAAAAGATTAAAGTGGAATGAAAAATGGAGGAAAATAGAGAACAAAAGATAGTATACGAACAATATAACAGAAAACATACAATATACTACTACTACTACTACTATGAGGGAAAACTGTAGTCGTTGCCATCGGTGAAGAACATTTAGGCGCCAGCTGAATATGGGATTTTCCCGTGAGCTGCGTTGTCACATCTCCACAGGACCAGAGAGAGGGGTAGATTGTTTTCATGTTTTCCAGCATTAGTTTTTTTCCCCCTTGTTTTCTTCTTTTGTTTACTTGCTTACGGTTTTTCTTTACATTTTTTTTATTGCTGTGGTGTTTTGCGAGTGTTTGATAAGTTGTTCTATTGGTTTAGTTTGTTTTAGTTAGTTTAGTATTTCAGATTGATTTTGTTGTATTTCTTGATTTACTGGTTGTGTTTCAAGTGTCAATTTAACTTGTTGCCTTGGTTGCCCTTGTTCGCTTATTTGTGTTATTTCGTTAATTAGTTTTCTTTTGACGTTTCTGGTGTTTTATCTTTATTGTTCCATTGTTCATCTGTATTAGTTTCATCACCTACTTGATTTCTTAGCGCATATACTGTGTGAATAGCAAATTAGCAAGATAGGACTACTGGTTGTTCCAGGCCGTGACGTGTGTGTTACTGCCATACGTCAGCAGGGCCGAGGGTCTATCTGTCTGTCTGGCAGTCTGGCTCAGTTTGTTGTGGGGTGAGAGTGTCAGCGGGTGGACAGGTCTTATTATCCTATTGAAAAGCCTCCGGTTGAACAAACTCGGGTTCTTGAAATGTTTGACCATTCTAATGACATATTATTAAGACGTTTTTTACCTTTCAAACCCTGGGAGGAAGTGACAAGGGGATTGAACGATCTGAGGACAGAATAATAATAATGAGATCCTGCTGCTGGTGCTTCAGTGTTCAGTGTGTCATCTTAATACTGGACTAAAGCCGCAAGATGGAATCACAGAGGCTGGAATACGTTATTAAGGTGACTACAGCCATTGTGACACAAGGCTTTACCGTGTCAATGTTTATTTACCTATATAGGAGGGGGGCTACCCCTCCACAGACCCCGGCGCTATCTTGGATTCTTATTTCATCGGTCATTTTTACCTTATCACTCATTATTATAAGCTCATCTTGCCACATTATGCAGCCATTGTACTAAGCTTGCATATTAGCCATTCAGACATAGCTTTCGTGGTCAAGTTTAAGTTTAGTGAAGGTTTAAGTGAGATATGAGGGGGGGTTCCAGAGCCAACCTGGGGCCCCCGCCGCCACTACCGCCGGTCACTACCGTCGGCCGCCCGCGCTGCGGCCGCCCGCGGCCGCCCGCTAGCCAGCTCATATTTAAAGATATTTTCATTTATGCCCGGACTATTTATTTGGGCTCAACAGTAAAATTTAATGCTTTCTATGAGTACTGTGGGCTGTTTTGAAGGGCTGCCATGCGTGTGGGGGGTGGAGATAGCTGTGGTTGGCGTTATTGTGATCGTAAATAAGGGCGGCTTTTTGCGCCCAAATTATTGGGGCGCCCAAGACCGTTCTTTATTTGAGGCAGTATCAAGTTCTTATTAATTGCCGAAGATAGTCCATATCAAACAATGTTTTGTGCGCAAAGCTCAGTGAAATCAGTGGAGGTTAAAAGTGTTTGCTAGCGGTGTTAAAGTTGCATTAATTTATTTATTTATCAGCCTGTGTATGATTTATTTCTGCCTCTAGATCACTCTGAAGTGTTAAGAATAATTAGAAAGAACTACTAAAGTGCTTTGAAGTGGTTTTGGGTTCCTTTGAAGTGGTACTGAGTGAGTATTTAATGAGTTTAAAAAAGGGTCATATTTTTATAAAATACTTTTTTTCTAGTGGAAATTCTTTACAATTACTGTTGTTTGTAGTTTATTTGTGCTTTGGGAATTAGTTAGAGTATTTATGCAGCCGGAATATGTCCATTTTTTTGTTCTAAAAGCGTTTTTTCGAAGGGTCATTTTTAAAATGGTCTCCCCTAAAATATGTACGTAAATATGGACAGTCAACATAGAGCACGGGCCAGGCTGTGACGTCATCAGCCGTGACGTCACAATGATGGCCGCCTCTTGCCGCCGCCTCTTTCTGAATCTTATCTTCCATATATATTACGATTTACTGTGTTTACCGTGTGTGTGCGTGCGTGCGTGTTTGCGTGCGCGTGTGTGTGTGTGTCTCTGTGTGCTTAATCAATAGGCAGGGGATAGATAATACGTAGAAATCTCACGGTATATTGATGTTTGCTACAGGACCTGCCATGTACATATCTGATATCTTGTTGCAGCATCTTCTTCCCTTCATTTCTTGTGTTGTAACCGTATCAGCTGTTTTTGTGAATGTATTTAACGGATGAACATTATTAATTTGCATCTCCTCTCTCCCCAGCACCTCCTGCACCGCCTCCGCTGTTCCCCCCATGACTAGCCAGTTGATGTCTCATGGGACATGGTGAGACAGCCAAGGACACTAGGTAAACTACTTGCTGCCTTGTTTATTTGTCAATGATTACGTTCTTTTTACTGTCTGAAATCTGATTTCCCTAAGGTTTGAGAGTAAAGTTGTTATTATTAACAGGACTCGACTTTCCGTGTGCGCAGTTCTCTCTCTCTCTCTCTCTCTCTCTCTCTCTCTCTCTCTCTCTCTCTCTCTCTCTCTCTCTCTCTCTCTCTGAACATCTTCGCTCTGTCCTTCCTATACTACTGTTCTTCTCTCCGCATTGAACTCTTGTCACATTTAATCTCTTGTTCCAACTCATTCTGTGTGAGATATTTTCCTAAACAGTACTCAGGGAATAGGAGGAGAAGAGTGGCGAAATGAGAAGAAGAATAGGAGAAGAAAGTGTAAGCAGTAATGAACATGTTACTCAGACGTTCATGGTGGTCAACCCATGCAAAATTCTTACCACTGAGCCATGAGGTGTGTATGTGTGTAGGTGTGTCTGTGTGTTAACCTCCAAAGTGTTGTAATGTATTGTAATCTAGCCTAATCTCTCTATAAATTTGTGAAGTATATAAAGAATCCTAACCTATCTATGAATTCATTAAGTAAATCAGAATGTAACTTCATCTATTATAATTTCTCTGTAAGCTAACCTCTAAAATCTTGTAATGCATCTTGATCTAACTTATCCTAACATAACCCAAATTAACCTATCTATGAATTCAATAAGTATATCTAAATCTAATATTATTTCTCCACTAAGTTAACCTTTTCTAAAATATTGCTATGTATCTTTCTCTAATATGACTGAATACAACCAAATTCAAATAGTTTATTCATGTAAAAAAAAAATACATCGAATGGAGCAGTGAGACCATGCTGAGATGCCCGCCCAACTGATCTTGCAAAACAAAGCCTTACAATTTGATTGGAGATAATTCTACTAAAGAAAGGAAATATTCATGACTACATGCATTTATACATAGGAAAATATATATACATACATACCTATACTTAGATATGTTCACACACACACACACACACACACACACACACACACACACACACACGAGACACTACAATACATACATAAATACATGCTATCAGAGTGGCTCACTTCCTCCTATAAAACACAATAATTAGTAAACACACTTACATCTCCTTCTATATATTGCACAATAGATCATATCCTGGGAGCAAAAAATTTGTACATCTTTAGGATGCTGGGTACTATATTGTTATTGATTCTATGGCAAGCTTGCCTGGTGACACCACCACTATTGTTAGAGTCCCTAAAGTTGTCAATTTTTGGACAAGAACATAGATAGATAGTGTTGCAATGTGTGTGAGAATTTTCTTCCTTACAAAGCTTGCATGGTATGCCATCCTCAGCAGTTATGTACTGCCAACAGTACTTATATGCTAACCTTAGCTGCATAGCAACACTGTCAACTCTGGTGGATGATTTACCATACATAGCATACATTAAATACAGTGTTACATAGTGTGTCTCATATTTTCACTTCCGCTATCTAAGATTTATACAATATTTTTTCATGGTCCCATTGTCTTCTCTTACTTACTCGCTGAGATACCCTTAACTCTTTGGAAGCTCAGTGTAGCCTCTGAATCAACTGAAATATATAATATGTTGTAATGCCTCCTTTGCAAGTTTGTCAGCAGTTTCTTTGAGACAAATTGCAACATGAGATGGTATCCACATCAATTGCACAACATAGCCATTAGCTTTCAGCTGAAAGAGAACAGCTTTACACTGGAGAACTAAGGCATGCATCATTTAAAGAACCAACAAATAACAAAGCACTCTGACTGTCAACAAAAACATCAATATCTTGACATTTCAAGCATGCAATTAACAATCCCTCATATATAGCCTGAAGTTCTGCATCTGAAGTACTGGATGAAAAATTGCCGCCACGTCTCTTAGATAGATGTTCATCAGTACATAAACCCTCTTCAAAAAATTCTCTAATTACTGCCCCACATCCTGCCTTACCATCACAATACATCATATGTACCACGTTGTTTCTGGGTAGAATATTAATTTTAGATTAGAAAACTTGCTTCAACTCTAAAGGACAGAGATCACCTTTCCTATAGCATTCAAGTGCAGAATATCAACCTTAATTTTCTCCTGCTGCCAGGGTGGAATACTATGCTCCCTCCTTTCCCAAATATGTGCAATAATGAAGTGCCTCGTACTCTAGCAAGATTTGATACAACTTCCTGCCATAAATATTTACTCTGTTAGAAGTACGGGCAGTCCGGCAGGTGTTCAACAAGGATATCAATGCATCATCACCTCTTCTAGTCATTCTAATTGCAGCAGATATAATCAATTCTTTAATTCTGCACTGAATACTTGGAAGATACAGTTCCATTCTCATCATTTCTATTCTAGTAGTTCTTGCACATCCGAATATAGTTCTCATAGCGTCGTTTTGCACCACTTCTAAAGGTTGCAGGCTTTTCTGTGGAAGGGACACAAGGACAGGGGCAGCATAATCAGTTATTGATCTAATAGTACTAATAATATACATGGTCCGTAGTACAGTACAGGTATACCTACCCCACTTCCATTATTTGCCAATACTCTCAAAGGTTTCAATCTTGCCTTACAAATATTTTTCACATAGTTCACAGCACTCGTGAGTTGAGTGAAAGCTGACATACATTCCAAGGTACTTATGATTAGCAACTCTTTCCAGTCTTTGTCCATTGAACATAACTACTCTGTCAGTTGCATCCTTTGACTGATATTTGGTTTTTTCTCCAATTTTTTCCTCTTTCCCCCCCCCTCCCCCCCCAGAGATCATGTTTGAGTCATTCAACGTGCCTGGGCTGTACTTCGCAGTGCAGGCAGTGCTGTCTGTCCCTGGCGGCGGCGTCATTGGCGTCACGGCAGTTACCTTCACCCTACAGAGAGAGAGATTCAGCTCCATCTCCCCGGACATTGCCAAGGAGTTCAATAAATACAGTAGTGACGGTGACAGTGACCCGGCCGAGTAGATAAGGAAATACGAAGGCAAGAATCCTGTGAAGAACAATCAATGAAGCCTTTTCTATTGACATTGGCTATGAGTGAGGCTTCCTGGGACCTGAGATCTTCTTCCATCCCGAGGTGAGAATGTGTGTGTGTGTGTGTGTGACATTATTGTTACAGTCACTTAGTCAAATGGCCTTGCTGTTGATAAGTGCATGTGTGTGTGTGTGTGTGTGTGTGTGTGTGTATGTGTGTATGTTTGTGTGTGTGTGTTTGTTTGTTTGGTTTGTAGGTAAATTGGCAGGTTTTTTTTTTATTTGTTATTATGTTTTGGTTGTAAAGTGTTTGTGGTATTTTGGTTTTAAGTGGGAGTTTGGAAATGTGCCAATTTTTACTAGCCTCTATGGTTGAGTGTGTGTTGGTTGGTTGATAGAGAGGTATGTATGTATAAATTTACCTAGTTGTGTGTGTGCGTGTATAAGTGAGTAAGAGATAATGTGTATTGAGATATATTTACCTAGTGTGTGTGTTCCAAAGATAGTGTGTGTGTGTGTTGCAAAGACAGAGAGTGTATGTGTGTTGTAAAGATAGAGTATATGTGTGTGTGTTTGTGAGAGGGAGAGATAGGGAGAGTGCGCAATTGATTCATTCCTCACTTATGCTAATGATTACCTGGGAGTTATAAATCAATAGATAAAGAATAACTAATAAGATTCACATTTTTTCATTTTTCTTCGTTCAGTGACGCCAATTTTTTTCCTTGTGACCTTCTCTTTTTTATATATCAATTCCTAATGTATTCTCTCATAATTTATTGATAGACTTACTTTACACATTACCAAGCATTGTTATATTGAGGTGAGGAAGCCTAGAATGACAATCTACCAATATACCAGGCGCCCAATCCTGTCAAATAATAGTAGTAATAGCATTATATCTGTCTTTACAGGACCATAAACATGAACAAACTCTCACCATTCAATCCTTTAGCCTCTGGGATAGTAGTAGTAATAGCAGTCTATCTAACTTTACATTGTGGCTAGTTATAGTGTTAAGAAAACAGTGAAGAAAGTGGTGAATGAAGTTGTAGTGTTAAGCAAGCAATGAGGGTATTAATTAATCTAAGTTTCCTCAGTCTCAGAATCGAAAGGTGCTTTTGCTTGTTAACTTCGTATTATCTTTGTTTTGTTAAGTTATTCAGGAATCCTTTGTTCCTTTTCAGTGCTACAGGTGAAGTTATTGTGATCCTTCTATTAATTGTAAGTTTCTAGTATGTTGTTATGTATTATTAGCACTATGACACCTTGAAAAACTGTGTTAATAAGCTGTCTTTCTACACATCAGCCTGGCAACCACACACAGGCAAGCCCAGACACACACACACACACACACACACACTCACACACCAAGAGAGAGAGAGAGAGAGTGTGTGTGTGTGTGTGGCATTGCTGGTCTGTGGTATGGAGGGATGGATAGATCAGTTCTTATTACCAAGTGTTCAAAGTGTTATAAGTTTGATTCATTCCTATATTCTTTGAAAATACAACCTAATTTTCATGATTTCTACGAGTTAATTCCAAAGACCTTTTTTTATATATGATAATACATTTTATTGTTTATCCAATTTTTCAATGCCTCTACCTTTCATTTCCTTCCTTTTTTTTATCATGAGGTTGTCTCTTGTAATGGGATTTTTGGGAAAGAGGAGACAAAAGATTAAAGTAGAATGAGAAATGAAGGAAAATAGAGAACAAAAGATAATATACGAACAATAGAACAGAGAAAACATACAGTATACTACTACTACTACTACTACTACTACTACTACTACTACTACTACTACTATGAGGGAAAACTAATCATTGCCATCGGTGAAGAACATTTAGGCGCCAGCTAAATATGGGATTTTCCCGTGAGCTGCGGTGTCACATCTCCACATTACCAGAGAGAGGGGGAGATCGTTTTCATGTTTTCCAGCATTAGTTTTTTTTTTTTTCCCCTTGTTTTCTTCTTTTGTTTATTTGCTTACGGTTTTTCTTTACATTTTTTTTATTGCTTTGGTGTTTTGCGAGTGTTTGATAACTTGTTTTTTTGGTTTACTTTGTTTTAGTTAGTTTAGTATTTCAGATTGATTTTGTTATATTTCTTGATTTTGTGGTTGTGTTTCAAGTGTCAAGTTAACTTGTTGCCTTGGTTGCCCTTGTTCGCTTATATATGTTTTATTTCTTTTATTAGTTTTCCTTTGACGTTTCTTGTGTTTTATCTTTATTGTTCCATTGTTCATTTGTATTAGTTGCATCACCTACTTGATTTCTTAGCGCATATACTGTGTGAATAGCAAATTAGCAAGATAGGACTACTGGTCGTTCCAGGCCGTGACGTGTGTGTTCCTACCATACGTCAACAGGGGAGGGTGCGAGGGCCGAGGGTCTGTCTGTCTTTCTGGCAGTCTGGCTCAGTTTGTTGTGGGGTGAGAGTGTGAGTGGGTGGAAAGGTCTTATTATCCTATTGAAAAGCCTCTGGTTGAACAAACTCGGGTTCTTGAAATGTTTGACCATTCTAGTGACATATTATTAAGACGTTTTTTACCTTTCAAACCCTGGGAGGAAGTGACAAGGGGATTGAACGATCTAAGGACAGAATAATAATAAGGAGACCCTGCTGCTGGTGCTTCAGTGTTCAGTGTGTCATCTTAATACTGGACTAAATCCGCAAGATGGAATCACAGAGGCTGGAATACGTTATTAAGGTGACTACAGCCATTGTGACACAAGGCTTTACCGTGTCAATGTTTATTTACCTATATAGGAAGGGGGGCTACCCCTCCACAGACCCCGGCGCTATCTTGGATTCTTATTTCTAAAGTCATTTATACCCCTATCACTCATTATTATAAGCTCATCTTGCCACATTATGCAGATATTGCACATTAGCCATTGAGACATAGCTTTCCTGGTCAAGTTAAGTTTAGTGAAGGTTTAAGTGATATATTATATGAGGGGGGGTTCCGTAGCCAAACCGGGCGCCTGTCGCCCGCGGCCGCCCGCGGCCGCCCGCTAGCCGGCTCATATTTAAGGATATTTTCATTTTTTCCTGGACTATTTATATGGGCTCAACAGTAAAATTTAATGCTTTCTATGAGTACTGTGGGCTGTTTCGAAGGTCTGCCATGCGTGTGGGGGGTGGAGATAGCTGTGGTTGGCGTTATTATGATCGTAAATAAGGGCGGCTTTTTGCGCCAAAATTATTGGAACGCCCAAGACCATTCTTTATTTGAGGCAGTATCAAGTTCTTATTAATTGCCGAAGATAGTCCATATCAAACAATGTTTTGTGCGCAAAGCTCAGTGAAATAAGTGGAGGTTAAAAGTGTTTGCTAGCGGTGTTAAAGTTGCATTAATTTATTTATTTATCAGCCTGTGAATGATTTATTTCTGCCTCTAGATCACTCTGAAGTGTTAAGAATCATTAGAAAGAATTACTCAAGTGCTTTGAAGTGGTTTTGTGTTCCTTTGAAGTGGTACTGAGTGAGTATTTAATGAGTTTAAAAAAGGGTCATATTTTTATAAAATACTTTTTTTCTAGTGGAAATTCTTTACAATTACTGTTGTTTGTAGTTTATTTGTGCTTTGGGAATTAGTTAGAGTATTTATGCAGCCGGAATATGTCCATTTTTTTGTTCTAAAAGCGTTTTTTAGAAGGGTCATTTTTAAAATGGTCTCCCCTAAAATATGTACGTAAATATGGACAGTCAACATAGAGCACGGGCCAAACTGTGACGTCATCAGCCGTGACGTCACAATGATGGCCGCCTCTTGCAGCCTTCTCTTTCTGAATGTCATCTTCCACATAAATTACGATTTACTGTGTTTACCGTGTGTGTGCGTGCGTGCGTGCGTGCGTGTGCGTGTGTGTGTGTGTGTGTGTCTGTGTGCTTAATCAATAGGCGGGGGATAGATAATACGTAGAAATCTCTCGGTATATTGATGTTTGCTACAGGACCTG
>CM035189.1:2576428-2587799 GCA_020233015.1 Callinectes sapidus | reverse complement strand
AAGTGAAAGTATGAGACACACTATGTAACACTGTATTTATGTATGCTATGTATGGTAGATCATCCACCAGAGTTGACGGTGTTACTATGCGGCTAAGGTTAGGATATAAGTACTGTTGGCAGTACATAACTGCTGAGGATGGCATACCATGCAAGCTTTGTAAGGAAGAAAATTCTCACACACTTTGCAACACTATCTATCTATGTTCTTGTCCAAAAATTGACAACAATAGGGACCCTAACAATAGTGGTGGTGTCACCAGGAAAGCTTACCATAGAATCAATAACAATATAGTATCCAGCATCCTAAAGATGTACAAATTTTTTGCTCCCAGGATATGATCTATTGTGCAATATATAGAAGGAGACGTACGTGTGTTTACTAATTATTGTGTTTTATAGGAGGAAGTGAGCCACTCTGATAGCATGTATTTATGTATGTATTGTTGTATCTCGTGTGTGTGTGTGTGTGTGTGTGTGTGTGTGTGTGTGTGTGTGTGTGTGTGTGTGTGTGTGTGTGTGTGTGTGTGAACATATCTAGGTATAGGTATATATGTATATATATTTTCCTATGTATAAATGCATGTAGGCATGAATATTTCCTTTCTGAAGTAGAATTATCTCCAATCAAATTGTAGGGCTTTGTTTTGCAAGATCAGTTGGGTGGGCATCTCAGCATGGTCTCACGGCTCCCTTTGATGTATTTTTTTTTACATAAATAAACTATTTGAATTTGAATTTGGTTGTATTAAGTCATATTAGAGATAGATACATAGCAATATTTTAGAAAAGGTTAACTTAGTGGAGAAAAAATATTAGATTTAGATATACTTATTGAATTCATAGATAGGTTAGTTTGGGTTATGTTAGGATAAGTTAGATCAAGATGCATTACAAGATTTTAGAGGTTAGTTTAGAGAGAAATTATAATAGATGAAGTTACATTCTGATTTACTTAATGAATTCATAGATAGGTTAGGATTTTTTATATACTTAACAAATTTATAGATAGATTAGGCTAGATTAAAATACATTACAACACTTTGGAGGTTAACACACACACACACCTACACACATACACACCTCATGGCTCAGTGGTAAGAATTTTGCATGTGTTGACCACCATGAACGTCTGAGTAATATGTTTATTGCTGCTTATACTTTCTTCTCCTATTCTTCTTCTTCTCATCTTGCCACTCTTCTCCTCCTCTTCCCTGAGTCCTGTTTAGGAAAATATCTCGCACAGAATGAGTTGGAACAAGAGATTAAATGTGACAAGAGTTCAATGCGGAGAGAAGTACAGTAGTATAGGAAGGACAGACCGAAGATGTTCAGTGAGAGAGAGAGAGATAGAGAGAAAACTGCGTAGTACACGGAAAGTTGAGTCCTGTTAATAATAACAACTTTATTCTCAAACCTTAGGGAAATCAGATTTCAAACAGTAAAAAGAACGTAATCATTGACAAATAAACAGGCAACAAGTAGTTTACCTTGTGTCCTTGGCTGTCTCACCATGTCCCAGCAGACATCAACTGGCTAGTCAAGAGTGGAACAGCTGAGGCGGTGCAGGTGGTGCTGGGGAGAGAGGAGACGCAAATTAATAATGTTCATCCGTTAAATACATTTACAAAAACAGCTGATTCGGTTACAACACAAGAAATGAAGGGAAGAACATGCTGGAACAAGATATCAGATCTGTATATGGTAGGTCCTGTAGCAAACATCAATATACCGAGAGATTTCTACGTATTATCTATCCCCCGCCTATTGATTAAGCACACAGACACACACACACACACACACGCACACGCACGCACGCACGCACGCACACACACGGTAAACACAGTAAATCGTAATTTATGTGGAAGATGACATTCAGAAAGAGAAGGCTGCAAGAGGCGGCCATCATTGTGACGTCACGGCTGATGACGTCACAGCCTGACCCCGTCCTCTATGTTGACTGTCCATATTTACGTACATTTTTTAGGGGAGACCATTTTAAAAATGACCCTTCGAAAAAACGCTTTTAGAACAAAAAAATGGAAATATTCCGGCTGCATAAATACTCTAACTAATTCCCAAAGCACAAATAAACTACAAACAACAGTAATTGTAAAGAATTTCCAATAGAAAAAAAGTATTTTATAAAAATATGATCCTTTAAAAAACTCATTAAATACTCACTCAGTACCACTTAAAAGGAACACAAAACCACTTCAAAGCACTTGAGTAATTCTTTCTAATGATTCTTAACACTTCAGAGTGATCTAGAGGCAGAAATAAATCATTCACAGGCTGATAAATAAATAAATTAATGCAACTTTAACACCGCTAGCAAACACTTTTAACCTCCACTTATAATCACTGAGCTTTGCGCACAAAACATTGTTTGATATGGACTATCTTCGGCAATTAAGAAGAACTTGATACTGCCTCAAATAAAGAATGGTCTTGGGCGTTCCAATAATTTTGGCGCAAAAGGCCGCCCTTATTTACGATCATAATAACGCCAACCACAGCTATCTCCAACCCCCACACGCATGGCAGACTTTCAAAACAGCCCACAGTACTCATAGAAAGCATTAAATTTTACTGTTGAGCCCAAATAAATAGTCCAGGCAAAAATGAAAATATCCTTAAATATGAGCCGGCTAGCGGGCGGCCGCGGGCGGCGGGCGCCCGGTTTGGCTACGGAACCCTTCATATCTTACTTAAACCTTCACTAAACTTAACTTGACCACGAAAGCTATGTCTCAATGGCTAATGTGGAATATCTGCTTAATATGGCAAGATGAGCTTATAATAATGAGTGATAGGGGTATAAATGACCTTAGAAATAAGAATCCACGATAGCGCCGGGGTCTGTGGAGGGGTAGCCCCCCTTCCTATATAGGTAAATAAACATTGACACGGTAAAGCCTTGTGTCACAATGGCTGTAGTCACCTTAATAACGTATTCCAGCCTCTGTGATTCTATCTTGCGGCTTTAGACCAGTATTAAGATGACACACTGAACACTGAAGCACCAGCAGCAGGGTCTCATTATTATTATTCTGTCCTTAGATCGTTCAATCCACTTGTCACTTCCTCCCAGGGTTTGAAAGGTAAAAAACGTCTTAATAATATGTCACTAGAATGGTCAAACATTTCAAGAACCCGAGTTTGTTCAACCAGAGGCTTTTCAATAGGATAATAAGACCTTTCCACCCACTCACACTCTCACCCCACAACAAACTGAGCCAGACTGCCAGACAGACAGACAGACCCTTGGCCCTCCCACCCTCCCCTGTTGACGTATGGTAGGAACACACACGTCACGGCCTGGAACGACCAGTAGTCCTATCTTGCTAATTTGCTATTCACACAGTATATGCGCTAAGAAATCAAGTAGGTGATGCAGCTAATACAAATGAACAATAGAACAATAAAGATAAAACACCAGAAACGTCAAATGAAAACTAATAAATACTAAACTAACTAAAACAAAGTAAACCAAAAAAACAAGTTATCAAACACTCGCAAAACACCAAAGCAATAAAAAAATGTAAAGAAAAACCGTAAGCAAATAAACAAAAGAAGAAAACAAGGGGGAAAAAAAAACTAATGCTGGAAAACATGAAAACGATCTCCCCCTCCCTCTGGTCCTGTGGAGATGTGACAACGCAGCTCACGGGAAAATCCCATATTCAGCCGGCGCCTAAATGTTCTTCAAAGATGGCAACGACTACAGTTTTCCCTCATAGTAGTAGTAGTAGTAGTAGTAGTATACTGTATGTTTTCTCTGTTCTATTGTTCGCATATTATCTTTTGTTCTCTATTTTCCTTCATTTCTCATTCTACTTTAATCTCTTGTCTCCTCTTTTCCAAAAATCCCTTTACAAGAGACAACCCCATGATAAAAAAAAAAGGAAAGAAATGAAAGGTAGAGGCATTGAAAAATTGGATAAACAATAAAATGTATTATCATATATAAAAAAAGATCTTTGGAATTAACTCGTGGAAATCATGAAAATTAGGTTGTATTTTCAAAGAATATAGGAATTAATCAAACTTATAATACTATGAACACTTGGTAATAACAACTGATCTATCCATCCCTCCATACCACAGACCAGCAATCCCACACACACACACACACTCTCTCTCTCTCTCTCTTGGTGTGTGTGTGTGTGTGTGTGTGTGTGTGTGTGTGTGTGTGTGTGTGTGTGTGTCTGGGTTTGCCTGTGTGTGGTTGCCAGGCTGATGTGTAAAAAGACAGCTTATTAACACAGTTTTTCAAGGTGTCATAGTGCTAATAATACGTAATAACATACTGGAAACTTACAATTAATAGAAGGATCACAATAACTTCACCTGTAGCACTGAAAAGGAACAAAGGATTTCTGAATAACTTAACAAAATAAAGATAATACGAAGTTAACAAGCAAAAGCACCTTTCGATTCTGAGACTGAGGAAACTTAGATTAATTAATACCCTCATTGCTTGCTTAACACTACAACTTCATTCACCACTTTCTTCACTGTTTTTTTAACACTATAACTAGCCACAGTGTAAAGTTAGATAGACTGCTATTACTACTACTATCCCAGAGGCTAAAGGATTGAATGGTGAGAGTTTGTTCATGTTTATGGTCCTGTAAAGACAGATATAATGCTATTACTACTACTATTTGACAGGATTGGGCGCCTGGTATAGTTGTAGATTGTCATTCTATGCTTCCTCACCTCAATATAACAATGCTTGGCAATGTGTAAAGTAAGTCTATCAATAAATTATCAGAGAATACATTAGGAATTGATATATAAAAAAGAGAAGGTCACAAGGAAAAAAATTGGCGTCACTGAACGAAGAAAAATGAAAAAATGTGAATCTTATTAGTTATTCTTTATCTACTGATTTATAACTCCCAGGTAATCATTAGCATAAGTGAGGAATGAATCAATTGTGCACTCTCCCTATCTCTCCCTCTCACAAACACACACATATACTCTATCTTTACAACACACATACACTCTCTGTCTTTTCAACACACACACACACACACACACACTCACTATCTTTGGAACACACACACTAGATAAATACATCTCAATACACATTACCTCTTACTCACTTATACATGCAAACACACAACTAGGTAAATTTATACATACATACCTCTCTATCAACCAACCAACACACACTCAACCATAGAGGCTAGTAAAAATTGGCACATTTCCAAACTCCCACTTAAAACCAAAATACCACAAACACTTTACCACCAAAACAGAATAACAAATAAATAAAAACCCTGCCAATTTACCTACAAACCAAACAAACAAACACACACACACAAACATACACACATACACACACACACACACCCACTTATCAACAGCAAGGCCATTTGACTAAGTGACTGTAACAATAATGTCACACACACACACACACACACACACATTCTCACCTCGGGATGGAAGAAGATCTCAGGTCCCAGGAAGCCTCACTCATAGCCAATGTCAATAGAAAAGGCTTTATTGATTGTTCTTCACAGGATTCTTGCCTTCGTATTTCCTTATCTACTCGGCCGGGTCACTGTCACCGTCACTACTGTATTTATTGAACTCCTTGGCAATGTCCGGGGAGATGGAGCTGAATCTCTCTCTCTGTAGGGTGAAGGTAACTGCCGTGACGCCAATGACGCCGCCGCCAGGGACAGACAGCACTGCCTGCACTGCGAAGTACAGCCCAGGCACGTTGAATGACTCAAACATGATCTCTGGGGGGAGGAGGGAGGGGGGGAAGAGGAAAAAATTGGTGAGAAAACCAAATATCAGTCAAAGGATGCAACTGACAGTAGTTATGTTCAATGGACAAAGACTGGAAAGAGTTGCTAATCATAAGTACCTTGGAATGTATGTCAGCTTTCACTCAACTCAGAGTGCTGTGAACTATGTGAAAAATATTTGTAAGGCAAAATTGAAACCTTTGAGAGTATTGGCAAATAATGGAAGTGGGGTAGGTATACCTGTACTGTACTACGGACCATGTATATTATTAGTACTATTAGATCAATAATTGATTATGCTGCCCCTGTCCTTGTGTCCCTTCCACAGAAAAGCCTGCAACCTTTAGAAGTGGTGCAAAACGACGCTATGAGAACTATATTCGGATGTGCAAGAACTACTAGAATAGAAATGATGAGAATGGAACTGTATCTTCCAAGTATTCAGTGCAAAATTAAAGAATTGATTATATCTGCTGCAATTAGAATGACTAGAAGAGGTGATGATGCATTGATATCCTTGTTGAACACCTGCCGGACTGCCCGTACTTCTAACAGAGTAAATATTTATTGCAGGAAGTTGTATCAAATCTTGATTGAGTACGAGGCACTTCATTATTGCACATATTTGGGAAAAGAGGGAGCATAGTATTCCACCCTGGCAGGAGGAGAAAATTAAGGTTGATATTCTGCACTTGAATGCTATAGGAAAGGTGATCTCTGTCCTTTAGAGTTGAAGCAAGTTTTCTAATCTAAAATTAATATTCAACCCAGAAACAACGTGGTACATATGATGTATTGTGATGGTAAGGCAGGATGTTGGGCAGTAATTAGAGAATTTTTTGAAGAGGGTTTATGTACTGATGAACATGTATCTAAGAGATGTGGCGGCAATTTTTCATCCAGTACTTCAGATGCAGAACTTCTGGCTATATATGAGGGATTGTTAATTGCATGCTTGAAATGTCAAGATATTGATGTTTTTGTTAACAGTCAGAGTGCTTTGTTATTTGTTGGTTCTTTTAATGATGCATGCCTTAGTTCTCCAGTGTAAAGCTGTTCTCTTTCAGCTGAAAGCTAATGGCTATGTTGTGCAATTGATGTGGATACCATCTCATGTTGCAATTTGTCTCAAAGAAACTGCTGACAAACTTGCAAAGGAGGCATTACAACATATTATATATTTCAGTTGATTCAGAGGCTACACTGAGCTTCCAAAGAGTTAAGGGTATCTCAGCGAGTAAGTAAGAGAAGACAATGGGACTACGAATTTTTTTTATAAAAATCTTAGATAGCGGAAGTGAAAGTATGAGACATACTATGTAACACTGTATTTATGAATGCTATGTATGGTAGATCATCCACCAGAGTTGACAGTGTTACTATGCAGCTAAGGTTAGGATATAAGTACTGTTGGCAGTACATAACTGCTGAGGATGGCATACCATGCAAGCTTTGTAAGGAAGAAAATTCTCACACACATTGCAACACTATCTATCTATGTTCTTGTTCAAAAATTGACAACAGTAGGGACCCTAACAATAGTGGTGGTGTCACCAGGAAAGCTTACCATAGAATCAATAACAATATAGTATCCAGCATCCTAAAGATGTACAAATTTTTTGCTCCCAGGATATGATCTATTGTGCAATATATAGGAGGAGACGTACGTGTGTTTACTAATTATTGTGTTTTATAGGAGGAAGTGAGCTACTCTGATAGTATGTATTTATGTATGTATTGTTGTGTCTCGTGTGTGTGTGTGTGTGTGTGTGTGTGTGTGTGTGTGTGTGAACATATCTAAGTATAGGTATGTATGTATATATATTTTCCTATGTATAAATGCATGTAGGCATAAATATTTCCTTTTTCGAGTAGAATTAACTCCAATGAAATTGTAAGGCTTTGTTTTGCAAGATCAGTTGGGTGGGCATCTCAGCATGGTCTCACTGCTCCCTTTGAGGTTTTTTTTTTTTTTACATGAATAAACTATTTGAATTTGAATTTGGTTGTATTAAGTCATATTAGAGAGAGATACATAGCAATATTTTAGAACAGGTTAACTTAGTGGAGAAAAAATATTAGATTTAGATATACTTATTGAATTCATAGATAGGTTAGTTTGGGTTATGTTAGGATAAGTTAGATCAAGATGCATTACAAGATTTTAGAGGTTAGTTTAGAGAGAAATTATAATAGATGAAGTTGCATTCTGATTTACTTAATTAATTCATTGATTTTACTTAATGAATTCATTGATAGGTTAGGATTTTTTATATACTTCACAGATTTATAGATAGATTAGGCTAAATTAAAATACATTACAACACTTTGGAGGTTAACACACACACACACCTACACACATACACACCTCATGGCTCAGTGGTAAGAATTTTGCATGTGTTGACCACCATGAACGTCTGAGTAACATGTTCATTACTATTTATACTTTCTTCTCCTATTCTTCTTCTTCTCATCTCGCCACTCTTCTCCTCCTCTTCCCTGAGTCCTGTTTAGGAAAATATCTCGCACAGAATGAGTTGGAACAAGAGATTAAATGTGACAAGAGTTCAATGCGGAGAGAAGTACAGTAGTATAGGAAGGACAGAGCGAAGATGTTCAGTGAGAGAGAGAGATAGAGAGAGAACTGCGTAGTACACGGAAAGTTGAGTCCTGTTAACAATAACAACTTTACTCTCAAACCTTAGGGAAATCAGATTTCAGACAGTAAAAAGAACGTAATCATTGACAAATAATCAAGGCAGCAAGTAGTTTACCTTGTGTCCTTGGCTGTCTCACCATGTCCCAGTAGACATCAACTGGCTAGTCAAGGGTGGAACAGCTGAGGCGGTGCAGGTGCTGGGGAGAGAGGAGACGCAAATTAATAATGTTCATCCGTTAAATACATTCACAAAAACAGCTGATTCGGTTAAACACAAGAAATGAAGGGAAGAAGATGCTGCAACAAGATATCAGATCTGTATATGGCAGGTCCTGTAGCAAACATCAATATACCGAGAGATTTCTACGTATTATCTATCCCCTGCCTATTGATTAAGCACACAGACACACACACACGCGCGCGCACGCACGCACGCACGCACACACACGGTAAACACAGTAAATCGTAATATATATGGAAGATAAGATTCAGAAAGAGAAGGCTGCAAGAGGCGGCCATCATTGTGACGTCACGGCTGATGACGTCACAGCCTGGCCCGTGCTCTATGTTGACTGTCCATATTTACGTACATCTTTTAGGGGAGACCATTTTAAAAATGACCCTCCGAAAAAACGCTTTTAGAACCAAAAAATGAACATATTCCGGCTGCATAAATACTCTAACTAATTCCCAAAGCACAAATAAACTACAAACAACAGTAATTGTAAAGAATTTCCACTAGAAAAAAAGTATTTTATAAAAATATGACCCTTTTTTAAACTCATTAAATACTCACTCAGTACCACTTCAAAGGAACACAAAACCACTTCAAAGCACTTGAGTAATTCTTTCTAATGATTCTTAACACTTCAGAGTGATCTAGAGGCAGAAATAAATCATTCACAGGCTGATAAATAAATAAATTAATGCAACATTAACACCGCTAGCAAACACTTTTAACCTCCACTTATTTCACTGAGCTTTGCGCACAAAACATTGTTTGATATGGACTATCTTCGGCAATTAATAAGAACTTGATACTGCCTCAAATATAGAATGGTCTTGGGCGTTCCAATAATTTTGGCGCAAAAAGCCGCCCTTATTTACGATCATAATAACGCCAACCACAGCTATCTCCACCCCCCACACGCATGGCAGACCTTCGAAACAGCCCACAGTACTCATAGAAAGCATTAAATTTTACTGTTGAGCCCATATAAATAGTCCAGGAAAAAATGAAAATATCCTTAAATATGAGCCGGCTAGCGGGCGGCCGCGGGCGGCCGCGGGCGACAGGCGCCCGGTTTGGCTACGGAACCCCCCCTCATATAATATATCACTTAAACCTTCACTAAACTTAACTTGACCAGGAAAGCTATGTCTCAATGGCTAATGTGCAATATCTGCATAATGTGGCAAGATGAGCTTATAATAATGAGTGATAGGGGTATAAATGACTTTAGAAATAAGAATCCAAGATAGCGCCGGGGTCTGTGGAGGGGTAGCCCCCCTTCCTATATAGGTAAATAAACATTGACACGGTAAAGCCTTGTGTCACAATGGCTGTAGTCACCTTAATAACGTATTCCAGCCTCTGTGATTCCATCTTGCGGCTTTAGTCCAGTATTAAGATGACACACTGAACACTGAAGCACCAGCAGCAGGGTCTCATTATTATTCTGTTCTTAGATCGTTCAATCCCCTTGTCACTTCCTCCCAGGGTTTGAACGGTAAAAAACGTCTTAATAATATGTCACTAGAATGGTCAAACATTTCAAGAACCCGAGTTTGTTCAACCAGAGGCTTTTCAATAGGATAATAAGACCTTTCCACCCACTCACACTCTCACCCCACAACAAACTGAGCCAGACTGCCAGAAAGACAGACAGACCCTCGGCCCTCGCACCCTCCCCTGTTGACGTATGGTAGGAACACACACGTCACGGCCTGGAACGACCAGTAGTCCTATCTTGCTAATTTGCTATTCACACAGTATATGCGCTAAGAAATCAAGTAGGTGATGCAACTAATACAAATGAACAATGGAACAATAAAGATAAAACACAAGAAACGTCAAAGGAAAACTAATAAAAGAAATAAAACATATATAAGCGAACAAGGGCAACCAAGGCAACAAGTTAACTTGACACTTGAAACACAACCACAAAATCAAGAAATATAACAAAATCAATCTGAAATACTAAACTAACTAAAACAAAGTAAACCAAAAAAACAAGTTATCAAACACTCGCAAAACACCAAAGCAATAAAAAAAATGTAAAGAAAAACCGTAAGCAAATAAACAAAAGAAGAAAACAAGGGGAAAAAAAAAAAAACTAATGCTGGAAAACATGAAAACGATCTCCCCCTCTCTCTGGTAATGTGGAGATGTGACACCGCAGCTCACGGGAAAATCCCATATTTAGCTGGCGCCTAAATGTTCTTCACCGATGGCAATGATTAGTTTTCCCTCATAGTAGTAGTAGTAGTAGTAGTAGTAGTAGTAGTAGTAGTAGTAGTAGTATACTGTATGTTTTCTCTGTTCTATTGTTCGTATATTATCTTTTGTTCTCTATTTTCCTTCATTTCTCATTCTACTTTAATCTTTTGTCTCCTCTTTCCCAAAAATCCCATTACAAGAGACAACCTCATGATAAAAAAAAGGAAGGAAATGAAAGGTAGAGGCATTGAAAAATTGGATAAACAATAAAATGTATTATCATATATAAAAAAAGGTCTTTGGAATTAACTCGTAGAAATCATGAAAATTAGGTTGTATTTTCAAAGAATATAGGAATGAATCAAACTTATAACACTTTGAACACTTGGTAATAAGAACTGATCTATCCATCCCTCCATACCACAGACCAGCAATGCCACACACACACACACACACACTCTCTCTCTCTTGATGTGTGTGTGTGTGTGTGTGTGTGTGTGTGTGT
>CM035189.1:2559670-2573306 GCA_020233015.1 Callinectes sapidus | reverse complement strand
TTGCGTCTCCTCTCTCCCCAGCACCTCATGCACCGCCTCCGCTGTTCCCACCGTGACTAGCCAGTTGATGTCTGCTGGGACATGGTGACACAGCCAAGGACAGAAAGAAAACTACTTGCTGGCTTGTTTATTTGTCAGTGACTACGTTCATTTTACTGTCTGAAATCTGATTTCCCTAAGGTTTGAGAGTAAACTTTATTTTATTAATAGGACTCAACTTTCCGTGTACGCAGTTCTCTCTCTCTCTCTCTCTCTCTCTCTCTCTCTCTCTCTCTCTCTCTCACTGAACATCTTCGCTCTGTCCTTCCTATACTACTTTACTTCTCTCCGCATTGAACTCTTGTCACATTTAATCTCTTGTTCCAACTCATTCTGTGCGAGATATTTTCCTAAACAGGACTCAGGGAAGAGGAGAAGAGTGGCGAGATTAGAAGAAGAAGAATAGGAGAAGAAAGTATAAGCAGTAATGAACATGTTACTCAGACGTTCATGGTGGTCAACACATGCAAAGTTCTTACCACTGAGCCATGAGGTGTGTATGTGTGTAGGTGTGTGTGTGTGTTAACCTCCAAAGTGTTTTAATGTATTTTAATCTAGCCTAATATATCTATAAATTTGTGAAGTATATAAAGAATCCTAACTTATCTATGAATTCATTAAGTAAATCAGAATGTAACTTCATCTATTATAATTTCTCTCTAAGCTATCCTCTAAAATCTTGTAATGCATCTTGATCTAACTTATCCTAACATAACCCAAACTAACCTATCTATGAATTCAATAAGTATATCTAAATCTAATATTATTTCTCCACTAAGTTAACCTTTTCTAAAATATTGCTGTGTATCTATCTCTAATATGACTTAATACAACCAAATTCAAATTCAAATAATTTATTCATGTAAAAAAAAATACATCAAAGGGAGCAGTGAGACCATGCTGAGATGCCTACCCAACTGATCTTGCAAAACAAAGCCTTACAATTTGATTGGAGATAATTCTACTCGAGAAAGGAAATATTTATGCCTACATGCATTTATACATAGGAAAATATATATACATACATACCTATACTTAGATATGTTCACACACACACACACACACACACACACACATACACACACACAACAATACATACATAAATACATGCTATCAGAGAGAGAGAGAGAGAGAGAGAGAGAGAGAGAGAGAGAGAGAGAGAGAGAGAGAGATAGAAGTTGGTAGTTGGTAGGTGACGGATTTAGAGGGAAAAAAGACTAGGATGGATGGAAAGTGAGAGGGAGTGGTGAGAGGACAGTGAGAGGTGGCGGAGAGAAAAGTGGGAGGTGGAGAGAAAAGTAAGAGAGAGAGAGAGGGGGGGGGGGGGTAGTTAGTAGGTGACGGATTTAGAGGGAGAAAAGACTAGGATGGAGAGAGTGGTGAGAGGACAGTGAGGGGTGGCGGAGAGAAAAGTGAGAGGTGGAGAGAGAGAGGGGGGGGGAGGGGGGGGAGTTGGTAGGTTATGGATTTGGAGGGAAAGTGAGAGTGAGTGGTGAGAGAACAGCAAGAGGTGGTGGAGAAACGAGAGAGAGAGAGAGAGAGAGAGAGAAGGGAAAAAAGTCTGGGATGGTGGGGAAAAGAGGCCTTTGAATATGGTAAAATCGTCTAAACTGCTCACGCCTGCTCGCCATAAAACACAGAGAGCACTAACTCTCACCCAGGCTTACCACACACCACCGGCCCCACCCCCGACATGACAAGTGGCCAGACGCAGATACCTTGTGACCTGGAGCGAATATATTTACTAGTCACACACTGTGTGTGCCAACAGATCAAGTAGGCGATAAAAAAAATACAGATGAACAGTGGGAAAACAAATATGAAACTCCTTAAACATCAATGAAAATACTTCATAATTTAGCGAATGAAACAAGTCCAAACAGTGCAAACAGAACTTGACAGTGGTAAAACACCCACAAAATCAAGAAGTGTAGCGAAAATAGTATGAAACAATAAGGAAAAGAAAGTAAACCAATAAAAAAAACTAATAAACATTCGCAAACCACCAAAAACAATAAAAAAAATTGTAGAGAAAACAGTAATCAAGGGAATAAAATAACACTGGAAAAACATGACAACAATCTCTCTCTCTCTCTCTCTCTCTCTCTCTCTCTCTCTCTCTCTCTCTCTCTCTCTCTCATTTAATAAAATTTTGATAGTGATAGATATGGTGAGTTACCTTTCCCTTAGGTCTAGTTTAGCTGAGTAGGCAAATAATGTGTAGATAGGTAGGTGGGATTGAGGGTGGGTGATTGAGTGAGTGGAAAGGTGGATCGGTTGATGCAGGGGTTCTTAGTCTTTTGACGATTCCAGCCCCCCAATGGATTGCCCAATATGATTCCCTTGACTGTCAAAGTAATTATTATCATTCCTATTATTTGCCAGTGTCTTCCAAATATGTCAGAACCGTTCTAGGGATTATTAAACACAATACAAATAACACTGCTCTGAATACAATAAAAAGGTTTATAAAAGTTAAGGGTGGAACTCAAGTCTGGTTTTAAAATATTGAATGATAGTTCTAGTTAATAATCTAACATTTTACCCAAGTGAAAATATAATAAAATAAAATAAATACCAATACCCAGAGATCCAAACCCATGGATACCCCCGGTTAAGAACCACTGGGTTGATGGATGAAATGAGCTCAATTAAGGTTGCGAGTGGCATTCTTTAATTATATGGTGCCCAATGAATTGAATAATGAAGGGAAGTTCCAGTTAGCTGTCAAATAGCACTGGCTGGCTAGCATTACAAGTGTCACCATTGCTAGACGTGGCACTGTGTGAGATGAGAAGGATTCACCAAATAAAATTACCATTATAAGTAGGTTTTGCAGTGCTGGCAAGATCTGAGTTTGCTGCTCCCACCATCAGGTCAAGACAGGGGCCGCTGTGTTACAGTGGAACAACGTGTGCTCTGGGAGCCCAAAGATCTCAAAGCACACGGTTTAGAATCCTGCTGGCCACAATCCCAAGGGAGAGTGGCCATCCTCCACTTGAGGTAATGATTCTCAAATGATCAGGCTTTCAGATTAGAGGTATCCATTAGGTAGTATCCTTTAGCCCATACATTCCCATAAAATGCCCACTTTGTATAAATAGAAAAAAGGGTCGGTCACTCAACTCAATGAACTAAGCACAATATTGTCACTACCTGATGTCTGTGTGTTTCTGTGCAGTAAACTTCTGCTTTTCATCAACATGATTTTTAGGATATTTGTCCAAGAATATTCAAGGCTATTCAGAATGCCTCTCCTCTAATTAGAATGCATCATTAGTGAATGCTTTAATATGAGAGCTGAAGACAGATCAAGCTTCTTAGTTTATTACATAAAATACTTCATGCAAAAACCACATCAAATACTGCACTTCCCATCCAATAGTTCTAATACATGGTACTTGATACAATAAGGAACACAATAATGCTGTAACACTAACAAATACTTTACTACAATACTACACCTTTTACTAACAAAGCAAGTTATATAAAAATGACAGTACATACTAACACAACATCCCTCACACAAGTAAGCTGAGGAAGACAGGGAGGTGAAGGCATAGAGATAGGACAACAAAGAGGCCTGAAAATTGTGTGCTTTTTATTTTCATGGTTTTTGTTGACCTTGGCACACTTCAACCTCTTACATAAAAAACAAAAACTATGTTTACAATTCATGCTGCCCTTTGCTGAGAGTTCTCTCAATTCCTGTCTTGTTTTCAAACATCCAAACTATAAATATATCCCTCCCAAAACCATGATTTCATTCTAAGATACCAGATTTCCTTCACTTTATACTAGTATCATGAAATTAAAGGGCTTTGGAAGAAATATGTTGTTTGCTACACGTTTAAAAATGAGACAGAAATGTGTGAAGCAGTTAGTTATCAAAACGTGCATTCATTATTGCCAGTGTTAACTCCTTCAATACAGGGACACATTTTCAAAATCATTGTGTTAATTTTTTGCTGATTTTATACAGCTTCAGAAACTTATGTGGGGATTTAAATGGTGCAGCCTCAACCCATTTATTAGTCTTCTGATCTCCTTACACCCTTCCTGGTGTCAATAAAGTAATTTAATCACAACCAAAACTCGTGCTAAATATGTGTCCCAGTACTGCAGAAAGTTAACCTGCATCCTCATGTGTTACATGAAAATATTAAAAATATCGATGATTCCTCAAAAGTCCTCACGTTTAAGAAAAAATTTCCTGGCCGTCCCTACGTCCCTACGCCCATCAAAATTAACTAAAGTCCCGACGTCCCTACACTTAGCACCACTGTGTAGAGTAGTGGTTGCCACGCTCGGCTCACAACCGAGAGGGCCCGGGTTCGGGTTCGAGTCCCGAGCGCTGCGAGGCAAATGGGCAAGCCTCTTAATGTATATCTAGCCCCTGTTAACCAAGCAGCAAGTAGGTACGGGATGTAACTTGAGGAGTTGTGGCCTCGCTGTCCCATGGTGTAGTGTGATCTCTCTCTCTCTCTCTCGTTTTCACTACACACTTACCTGTCATATGTGTCTGAAGGCCCCTGCACCTCTCCAGCCTCTATCTTGCCTCCACGAGCAGCCATGGCGAAGATGAAGAAAGGTTTTCCTCCTCTCACCTCGAGAACAAAAGCTTATGTGACAAGATGAACCGAGAAGCGAGGCGTAGAGTGAAACAGAGTGAGGGAGGCAGAACCTGCTTCACTCACTCCTTCCCTCACCATGTCTGTTTTCAAAGACCACATAAATCAAGACGCGTTCGCAAGAGCGTCCTTTTTTCGTGGTGTTGAGATAGAACTGGTGTTAATCTGTCACTAGAAACATAATGGGAAGGTGAAAAGACTGTGCTACATTGACTTGTATAGAGTCTTTGGAGTGTCGTAGTGAAGGTTAGAGCTGAAGGTGTTTGAATCAGTGTAGGGTTGACAGATAGTCAGTTCTATGTAGTGGTAGTGATAAGTAGGTAAGTAGATAGGTAAATAAGTAGTAACTATAGAATAAATAAGTGCCTATAGTGGTGAAGTAATGTGACTGATGTGAAGATAGATCAAGTAGGAATCATCATTGGTCATTCTGATATATATATATATATATATATATATATATATATATATATATATATATATATATATATATATATATATATATATATATATATATATATATATATATATATATTATAATTTTTTTTTTTTCTTCCAAATCTATTCAGTCAAGTTCTTGAGTCTGCATTTTGACAGCTGGCATTGGAAGGCCCACATTAATGAATTGCTTATCCGTTACCGTAGAAAGGGGAAAAAAGAAAAATCATTGTCATCAAATACCTTTCTGGTACTTAATGGGGAGCAGAAAGAATTTTTTTCTTAACTTACAGATGGCTCATAGGGAAAGGTCATCCAGGAGAGATATCACGGTAAGAGGAGACATCATTTTGTCTGCGTACCTAACTGCAGTCAAATACCTCATCGAACGCTATTGTATTGCCATGGTTTGAACCACGTGGGTTAAACCACCTAGTGTGAAGACGCCCTAACTTTTCATCGTGATATAACTCCTCAACACCATACCAAAGATAAGAGTGTGCCATGGCGAATGAGGAACACAAATTACCAAGATCAAGGTCTGAATGGCAAACAACGTAAACAAACAGACGATGAGCTTTGGCACAACGTCCCTGACTTCAATGTTAAGTAACCGAACTGAAAATAAAGCAGGACAGTGAGAATATGGAAACTCTAATAGAAGACGTAAAGTACCAGGAGAGATGAAAGTGGGAATGTTAGGAAAGCATTAACCTTGGTGGCCCGTCAGACTAGTGAGGTGAGTGTTATGCAGTGTTTTGGTGACTCGTGAGTGTCTTTGTTGTATTCTGATGCCTTAATAATGTGTTATGCTGTTTTTTGTGACTCGTGAGTGTTTTCTGCTGTATTCTGATGCCTTAATAATGTGTTATACAGTGTTTTGATGGTACATTTTTACTCATCAAACTTCCATAACTGGATGAAATTTTATTCTGGTAGATTTTGACATGTTTTCAGTGAATCTGCATTTCGTTTCCGTCGCAAATCAGTGTTTTTTCTTGCCCCCCTCCCACTCCTCCCCCTGTTCCCCTCACAATACACAGTCCATTTCTTCAAAGAGTGTACTGTATTGTGATGAAAACGAAAACAAAGAATACAAAATAGACTAAAATGTACATACCAAAAGAAAATAGTTTCCCTATCACAAAGTACCACAAAGATAATAATTCAAAATTAAGACTATTACTACTGTGGAAAGGACATCCCACCACCACTGTGTACCGCTGGCTTCAGCAACCCAGTTCAACCAAATCTAACCTGACCCTAACTTAAACTTAACCTAACTCTAACTTAAACTAACCGTAATCAAAAGTAGTAAACCTAACCTAGTTGAGGTGATATGTACAGCTAGCCATGACACCCTACCCTGACCAGCACTTTTCACAGACTGATTTCAAATCTAGTTGTTTCTCTCTCCACAAAGTGCTTTGATTGGCTAAATTTATTTGGGGTTTATTTTTATTGGCCAGTTTTGTATGCTCAAATAAAAGAACCAATCATCATAACTGTTTTAACGCGTCTGCAAATAACATGACGATACTTACGGTGGCTCTGTGTCCATCCGTCCATCAAACATAGCAGTATTGCAGCACAGTAGTTTGTTCCCCTGCAAAACTGGTTAATCTTTAAAAATATAGATTCAAATTACTCAGAATGACAAGTTCTATATGATGAGAAGGCTAAGAAAAACTGTGTTGAGTTTGGTGTAAAAATAAATTAATACCATTTTGATGACTTCTACTGTGTTCTGATGCAATATTTTGTGACTCATGAGTATCTTCTACTTCATTATACTTTTTCTTGCCTTCTCTTTCCAACCTATCTCATTGTTATACATTCCTCAGTTATACCTGCATCTTAATGTGAAATTTAGTCCATTTATCTTCTATATCAGAATCCTGTCCAATGAACTGTATCCAATCAATATCCAATTTTCTTTTTATCATTTCATTATCAGATTTCTCATACATAAAAAAAAACTGTTTTATATTGTTGTCCACCAGTTCCTGCATATCAAGTCACAAAGAAATACAGGCATGGTGACTTTCTTTTAATAATTGCTTTGTCATTGGTAAACAAAAGGTCAAGGTATTACCAGTACTGCTGATCTTGAATGTGTTGGGGTAAGAAAACAATATCTCATTCTTAAAAAAAAAGTTGTGTTGAAATCAGTTGCACACCTTCTGTTGTGTACTAATTACTCCACTTGATGCATGAAAGATTGAAGTCTCCCAGTAATACCGTATATTACACATTCATATCACATTTCTTATATCAACTACATAAGGTTATTTTTGTTGACCACATCACCATTGGGGCTTCTTTAAATAGAAGTGATAGGCTAATTGTATTAATTTTGAAAGAATTATTAGTTAACAAATCTATTTTTATTTTACTGTGGTTGTTCCATATTAGATTTCAGGACAAATTCTTACTTTTTATCAAGTGCTTCCTTATGCCAGTGACACTTTTTTTTGTTTGTTTGTTTGTTTTTACTTAATTCCTATAAATTGAAACTAATTTCCATTGGAAATACCAAGTTTTCCTGTTTCTCCTCATTTCTCAACCTGCAGGCAGAGATAATTGAAAACAAAAGGTTTGTGACAGAAGAATGAAATACAAATCAAATGAATCATAGAAAACAACCTAAAGAAAAGGGAAAACTTAATCTAGTAACATGTATACTTTATTAGTTTTTATTATTGCTCTTGTCATCAGCTAGAGCATTCATTATTAGTCTTGAAGATCAGTAGGTGGCAACAGTGTTAACTGTGGAAAATGTGAGCTGAACACGTCCACCAGCCCTATTGTGCCACAAAATAATTTCAAATTTCTTGCTTGAAAGCTAACTTTCATTGAAAAAACTATATGTTGAAGAAATATGTCTTACAAGTCTCCATTATCATGGAGAAAAAAAGCTGAGATTAGTGATTGGCTGTAAATACCAATAACACCAATTTTGAGATAATAATTGTATTTATTCATATAAATTTCCTACAAAGATTTTTACTGGTTTTGAGAGGAGGCTTGTCACTGTAAAGAAGAGACAGTAGACATCTGACAAAATGTTTATTATACATTGGATTCAGGATGCTGTGAAGTCATTATTAAAGCCACTTTGAGCTCACTAAGTGTTTTGTTTATACATCACAACATGGAAGGAGTCATAGCTTGCCCTTAAGACAGCTCTTTTCCAGTACACAAAACTACATGCACCAAGTTGCACACATACACCTTTGACTCAAAATTCAAAATGAGATATGGTGAGTCCCACACCAGCTTTGTAGTCCCCTTCAGACCATAAATGTTGCCAAGTTGGATTGGTCTACGAGAATACCACCTCTCCTCTACCAAACCTCTATCTTCTTTTCCTGACTAAAAAATAGATGTCTGAGGCAACAGACCCCTTCTTTTTTATCCTCATTTTCTTTCCAAAGCTGGATGTTGCACATTTGTGTACAATGACTATTTAACTTCCATAGTAGAGCATATTCTCTCACAACCGAGAGGGCCCAGGTTCAAGTCCTGGGCACAGCGAGGCAAGTGGGCAAGCCTCTTAAGGTGTTTCTAGCCCCTGTTCACCTAGTAGCAAGTAGGTATGGGAAAGGTTATGGCCTCGCTGTCCCGGTGTGTAGTGTGTGATGTGGTTTCAGCATTAGTGGAAGATCGGTCTATGAGCTCTGAGCTTGCTCTGTAGGGAAAAGGCTGGCTGGGTGACCAGCAGGTGACTGCAACAGTGAATACATACACACACACACCACATAGTGTAGTGGTTAGCACACTTGTCTCACAACCAAGAGGGCCCAGATTTGAGTCCCGGGCACAGCAAGGCAAATGGACAAGCTTCTTAATGTGTATTTAGCCCCTGTTCACCTAGCAGCAAGTAGGTACAGGATGTAAGTCGAGGGGTTGTGGCCTCGCTGTCCCAGGGTGTAGTGTGTGATGTGGTTTCATTCTATGAGCTCTGAGCTCACTCCGTAGGGAAAAGGCTGGCTGGGTGACCAGCAGGTGACTGCAACAGTGAATTACACACACACACATGGCAACGAAAAAGGAGGAACATATTAAAGAAGGTCTTGCTGTTGGTGATAAGAATTAATGTAATTACGAAATTTGATGAGCTCAATTCTTTTTAATGCAAAGTAAGTTTGTTACATTTAAATAACTAACATGATAAACATTAGCTGTACTTATGTTTCTATGTGAAAACTCATATTGGGTAATGCATATGTATCAGCTGTAATTTTATTTAACATCAGCAAGTTGAACATAAGAAAATCACCTCTTAATACTGAAAGGATTCATATATACAGGAAATAATAAATAAATTTAAAAAATAATAATTTAAAGGAATTTGTTAAGATTCTTAAAAATCTTATTTAAATCTAATTAGTTGATTTAATCTTTTTTGAAGAAAATTCCAAATCTTATATATATATATATATATATATATATATATATATATATATATATATATATATATATATATATATATATATATGTTTATTAATGTATGTGTGTATAGAAATTCGGTGTGCCCGTTCAATATAGTGTTTCTGGGTCATACGCCACCGCCACAACAGCGGGACAAGATACACGACGCAACAAGTGGACTCCTTCACGTATAGGGAATCATGTATCTGATGTTCCTATAGAGAGCGAGAGGACCAGGCCAGGTTACCATGGAAACACGCCACCGCCGCCCCGCCCACTGTGATGGTTTCGAGTCAAATGGAAAATGACTCATTCCGCTGATGAAGTGGCCTGTCTCATATAAAGACCCTGGAGCTGCCATCACTGCGTGGATGGCACACAGAAAAGCAATTATAATTATAATATCTTTGCAGAAAAGCTACCATTTCAAAATTGAGCAAGTTGAAACATTTCTGCACTTTGAGAATGTTCTTACACTCCAATGGTATAAATAGACCTGTGACGCACAATGGCTGATGATTTTAACAACAATGACTATAATGTGGATTGTAAGGACAATTGAATATGCTCTGCGAGCATTACGAGTATTTCAGCAGTAGGTGTGCGTGTCTGTCCGTCACGTAAGGAAATAAAATGACCCTGAATGACCACTAAGGGAGATGAATAGTTTGCGTAGCCTTTCAAGAACAATTAATGTCATTGAATGACCACTTAATGAAATAAGCTGATTGTATTTCCGTCATGTAAGGATGATAAGAATAGCTTTGAGTGACTGCTTGAAATAATAAATAGGCATGCGACTTTCGATGGATTATAATTAATTGTTGTCTTATCCCTCCTCCAGTAGGCCGCAGCAGCACGCCAAGCACCATCATGAGCAGCCTGTCCCCGCCAAGTCTGGCTGTTCCCTCCACAGGATCCGCCACAGGTAAGTGGACACCTCTCCCCCTCCCCTCGAGCAGGCAGCTGCTGGCCCTGCTGCTTGAGTGGATAGCACTACGCACGCCACTCGATCGATATCATTCACTTGGCATAGATCTTCCAGCCAGCATGCGACGTATATCCTTCCTTTTGTGGTGTGTTAGAGTACCTACGCATTGACAACAACACTACATATCATTGAACACTTCACGCCGTAAGAGAAGCAAATTTATGACTTCCCACGCATTAAACGCTCATTATTGATTAATTTATATACATGTATGCTGAATGTTGTTCGGGTTGGTGCCGCTCTTTCTTCCCTTCACTTGTGTTTTTTTGTCCATTTTTTTTTTTTTTCTGGTTTCATTCTTTACTCCTTTTATAGCTTACTCAATTTTAAGCCTTTTGTTTCTCGTTATACTCCTTTCTCGTTTACTTACCAAATTCATTGATAGAATCATTGATACTCTCATTATTCATTCCCTCACACTGAACTCTTACTGCTGCTGTTGCTGCTGCAAATGTACAGATGAACCAAGTTGTAGTACACATTCCAGTGCAGTAATGACCTTTTACAACTTTATGATGGAAGAGACCCGATTACGTCTATCAGGGTCTCTCTCTCTCTCTCTCTCTCTCTCTCTCTCTCTCTCTCTCTCTCTCTCTCTCTCTCTCTCTCTCTCTCTCTCTCTCTCTCTCCGGCCGGCGGCACTTGGCACTAGTGACCTTGTCTCGAGTGCCGGAACCTTCACATGTGGTATTGTGCTAAGAGGCTTGCGCTGTGACGGGAGGAAGAGGGAGACAGGGAGGGAGGAGTCAAGATAATGTGTGTGTGTGTGTGTGTGTAATAATGATGACAATCAGTGTAATAATTATAATAATAATTATTGTTATTATTATTATTATTATTATTATTATTATTATTATTATTATTATTATTATTATTATAAACAAATGGATTATTCAATGCTTTATTGCAGCCATCATGGTGGATATCGCGCTAGGGTGGTATCGGTCAGTGCGTAGTTCCCTGAGGAGCATTATCTTGTTATGGTGTCTTGTGGGCATGGACCGGGCAAAGCGTGTCAGGGGAAACCAGGTGGCGAAGACATGGGTGACGCAGCGGGCCCCTCCCCCTCCCAAGTTTCTCCAGGGCCTCCTCTCGGTGTGTGGTAGACAGTTTGGACAGACCCAGGGTGGTGAGGGCGTCTTCGTAGCATGGCCGAGGATGACCCTGACCCTGCACGCCCGCCCTCTTTGCACGTTCTCCAGCTGCTGCTGCTGTTGAGTGAAGCTGAGGGAGGAGGAGGAGGACCATGCTGGGGAGACGTGCACGAGTTTGGGGAGGATGAAGATGAGACACAATCCCCTCAACTCGTCTGCCGGCCTCCCCCCAGGTGATGTGCTGCTTCCAGGTCATCTGGTCGTGTACCATGACACCGGTAGCTTAGAGGTGATGAGGGCCCACAGAGGCACACAGAGGCCCACAGAGGAGGCACAGCCGCTGAGGAGATACATATGGTGCATCACCAGTCTTGTTGTGGTTGATTGTTATTCTGTTCTGCTCGATCCACGCTTGTAGTTGCTTCAGAGTTACTTTGGTGCCGAGTTGTCTGGTATCCATGTGTGATTGGCACGCCTACGGGGCAGACGTCCACGTATTTCCAGCGATGGGAAGTGTTGGTGAGGGGCATTAATCAGTGTGTGTGTGTGTAGGAAGCAATCCACGGAGGGAGAGGGAGGAGTATAGGCAAGGCAGCAGGAGGAGGAGGAGAGCGGCACACAGGAAAGGAAACTAAAGGGATGTGACTATGATGTGAGGGCTGAGGAGGAGAGGCAGCAGCGGAGCACAGCTAAACCAGTGGCGAGGCAGCCTGTGTGGTGGTAGGACGTGTGCTCGAATTTGCTCAGGGCCCTGTGGAAGTTGTGCTCTAAATCATTTGCTGCTCTTCAGCCTTACCACATAACCCTTCCTGCCCTCCCACCTCATGCACCCCTCTCTCCCTCCCCTCTGTCTCTGTTCCCCTCGCGCGTGGGTACCAGCCCGTCCCTCTACCGTCTTGTTTTGACCTGTGTCGGAGCCAAGGTGAATCTCATGCAGTTACAACACACTATTCCCGTGTGACATTTTGCGAGGAAGGAAAGATATAATTAGTTTTTCTACTCGTCATCTGCTGGAAGTGGTGGTGGTTGTCGTTGTTTGCTGCTGTCATATGTTTAGTCACGCCTTTCTTTTTTTTTGTGTGTGTATGTGTGTGTGTGATGATTAATTCTCTTTTGGACACACGGCGTCATATTGCAAACGCGCCTAGGAGAACCGTGTCTTGTGGCGGCGCCTTCATCACGGGGGAGATGGTGTGAGGAGGAGGAGAATATCTTGGAATTGTTTTGTTCATTAAGTAGTTACGTATTCGGTTAATTTATTTGTCATGTATTAAATGTTTGTTATATTGTATTGTATGTTCGCCGTATCTAGTTGTGGCATATTACGGAATTCTCATGAGGGGCGCTGCCAGTTCGATCGCCAATTAGCAGATTAAAATTTGTATCCCTGCTCTCTCTCTCTCTCTCTCTCTCTCTCTCTCTCTCTCTCTCTCTCTCTCTCTCTCTCTCTCTCTCTCATTTATGTATTATTCATTTATTATTTATTTTCAACTTTTTAAACAATGAAATGGTGAGCGTGTCAGTCAGCAAGTCAGTATTTAGTCAACGTATTCAGATCACAACGCGTAGACCCCCGCCATGGTTAAGATTAATTCAGCAACAACGTGTGGGTGGGTGGGGGGGGGGCTTACGGGCTTATCTTCACAGTAGCTCCTGTTCATCCAGCGACAACACACCCGACCAAAGCTGTTAACGTGTCACTCTTTCCAACATGGGGAAGAAATTAAAGGGTAGTTCACTCTTGCCTTTCAGTGTGTGTGTGTGAGTGTGTGTGAGTGTGAGTGAGTGTGTGTGTGTGTGTGTGTGTGTGTGTGTGTGTGTGTGTGTGTGTGTGTGTGTGAATGAATAAGCAATAGTCTTCCATAATAGGACACACACACACACCAAATGAAGGAAGAGGGTTTGCATGGAGATGATCAATGTCTGCCGTATCATACAAAACTACGTGTTAAGTTTTGGCAAGGAATATCTCTCTCTCTCTCTCTCTCTCTCTCTCTCTCTCTCTCTCT
>CM035189.1:2525272-2559022 GCA_020233015.1 Callinectes sapidus | reverse complement strand
AGAGAGAGAGAGAGAGAGAGAGAGAGAGAGAGAGAGAGAGAGAGAGAAAACGAAAACTCCCTTTCACTCGTATTAACATTAGCTAAATCATTCTTTTCACCACAAGTTATCTCTGCTGCTTACTTTCCCTTATATGTATTTTGAGGTAAGAATCGGATCATATAATCAAAATAACTACGAAAGAAGAAATAATAATAAGTCATAGTCGAAGCATTGATTAGGGTGGTGAAGGAGAACAAGAAAATATATACGAGTTATGAGGCCACGTGCTGGAATATTTATGTATTGGCAACTCATCTCAGGGTATATACCTTTTTTTTTTTTTTTTTTTTTTTAATTAAGGTTACCGGATTCCGTTGATATTTCATGTAATTTATTTTTTGTTCTTCCTTTGCTTAGCCTTCGAATATTTGTTCATATTGTGGTTGACTATTGTAATTAAAGTGTTTTTTTTTCTCATATTTTTTCTTTCATCTCTCTGTCTCTGTCTGTCTGTATGTCTGTCTGTCTGCCTCTCTCTCTCTCTCTCTCTCTCTCTCTCTCTCTCTCTCTCTCTCTCTCTCTCTCTCTCTCCTTTTATCATTATTTTCCTCCTTTTGATACAATTTTCGTTTAACTTTTTTTATAACTCATTTTTTTCTTAAAGGAGATAACAGAAGAAACGAGGAGGAGGAGGAGGTTTAAGTGATATAGGAAGAGGAGGAGGAGGAGGAGGAGGAAGAAGAAGAAGAAGAAGAAGCGAGAAATAGATACTGTAGGAAAAGGCGGAGGCGGAGGAAAGGAGGAAAGGAGATATAAGGAGGCAAGTAAAGGAGAAACGGAGGAGGAGGAGGAGGATTGAAAAAGCTTACTTGAGAGGTAGGGGGGAGAGGGGAAGGTAAAAGAGGAAATCAGAGGAAGGAACAAAAAGCATTACTTTGATGTCACACTCAGTCTGGGAATTATTGTCTCTCTCTCTCTCTCTCTCTCTCTCTCTCTCTCTCTCTCTCTCTCTCTCTCTGTAACAGACGGCCTTTGATAAGCTCTCGCCGGTCGTTTCGTATCTTCCTCCCGCATCTTCCCTGTCTCCCTCCTCCTCCTCCTCTTCCTCCTTAAAGATCCTCTCAAATGTCGTCTTTTTCTGGCCTCAGTCAACCCACGTAAGAGTAATTTCCTTCCTCCTTGACTTTTCCATTTTTGTTTTTCCTCCTTCTCCTACTCTTTTTCTTCCTTTTACTCTTCTTCCATCTCCTGTTTCCTTTTTTGCAACCCTTCTCAAGTCTCCAATCTCTCTCTCTCTCTCTCTCTCTCTCTCTCTCTCTCTCTCTCTCTCTCTCTCCAATTTGCGGTGCCAAGAAATTAATGAATCAATAAATCAATCTATCAGTTGTTGTTCTCTCATCTTCCCTTACCTTCGCCCTATACCAGAGAGAGAGAGAGAGACCTGCAGAACTCTTCTAGTATGATCCCTAGGGCTTTTTTTTTATGTATACGTGGTAGCCTTGCTGAACAGAACGTTCTCGTTGTTCCGGCATGCCGTGTGTGTGTGTGTGTGTGTGTGTGTGTGTGTGTGTGTGTGCAGTGGGTCTTAATTAAGTGGGTGGTGTGGAGGATGAGGATTGTTGCAACACAGAAGGGCTCAACACAGTAGATCCCAAGCCGTCTTACGTAAACAGGACGTATCTGCTGAGCTTCATGCAAGCAAACTCTCCCACTTTGCTGTGTGTAACGCACCGCTGACTGCAAACTCCATGACTTCCCTCCAGAGCTTTCACCCCATAGATGCACCCCTCTTTGTGTTCGCCAGGGAGAAGGGAAGGTGGAAGAGGAGGCGGGCGGGTGTGGCGTTGTATTCCCGCACGCGTGGCTGCCGCAGGAGACCCAGTGACATAACTATGCTCATGTACGCAGGGATTTTGTGTAAAAAGGATGAAAACTTTCTAGTTCGCTGAAAAGTGTGTGGAATAATGTAGCCAGCATGAACTGTTGTGTTTGGGAGAATCTTCCCCAGCGGGAAGCGATGTGTCGGTGTGATTTGCAATGCTCGACTTGAGGGGAACAGTTGACGGTAACGTGTCACGGGTTAGGAGTTTTTAGACGGCAAAGTAGAAACTAGCATGGCACCACGTGTCAGCTCCTAGCTAGCCATGGGATCCACGCTAGGCTGCTCGAGGGACGCTGGGAGCACCATATCCGTCCAGCCAGCGCCCTCCGTTCCCGTTTCTGAGGAGCTGTCCCCCGAAGGTGAGAGGGGCCGCTATCCATGCTGGGATTTTTATAAGCTTTTTCTTATAGCTTTCCTAAATTTTCCTTACACACATTCACAGATTGGAAGAAATTGCAGTTCCTTAAAATGTCATTATTGATATCAGTAAATACGTCTTGAAACAACATACATATTCTTTTGATTGTTATATGATTTGATTGTTCTCAATTTGATGCCTATGCTATGCGCAAAAACATGTCAGAGAGAGAGAGAGAGAGAGAGAGAGAGAGAGATGCCACAAGTTTTAACTCAAGGAAGTTGGAGATCATCCAAGTCCACTTCAGAGATGAGCAGTTGGAGGAACTTTGGTTCCAAACACATAGATACTGCTCTAACTGCTCTAACTCGGAGGAAAAGTAACGAAGAGGAAAGAGGAAAACAATCACCTATACGATGATGGAGATGATATATATATATATATATATATATATATATATATATATATATATATATATATATATATAGATATATATATATATATATATATATATATATATATATATATATATATATAATATATAGGAGAGAGAGAGAGAGAGAGAGAGAGAGAGAGAGAGAGAGAGAGAGAGAGAGAGAGAGAGAGAGAGAGAGAGAGAGAGAGAGAGAGAGAGAGTAAAAGCATATGTAAAAGATTTTAAACAAAGAATATTATAAATAAAATGAGCAAAGGAACAATTCAGTGATAATTTTGAAATCGATTTGTGGCAGGCAACCCTCGGAACAAGACAGCCCTGAAGCCTGGCCGCAGTCTTATGGACTGGGTGAAGCTGGGCCACTCAGGGGCTGACCTTGCTGGTACCAAGGGAACACTGCTTGATGTCACACCGCAGGAGCTCGCCAAACACAGCAAGAGGAATGATGCATGGATGGCTCTCAAAGGTCAGTGGTCACCTGGCTGTGTTCATCAGGACAACTAAAGGTCAGCTCCATCTTTAGGTTACATGCATAGGTCAATAAGCCATCTGTGTAGGTCACTGCCAAGGCTGAGGGTGACAATTGCTTGCAAACAAATGGGAAATGTAATGGTTGTACTTCCATGATTGCAATGCAAAGGTCAAGCAGAGGAGTGTTTGGACTTTGGATCATCAAGAAATGTCAACTTTGAGTGTTTATAGATTGTTTCCTGCATTTTGTTTGTATATAGTATGCACTCTAATGCCTTTCTTATTTGATCTTTGTAGCAATTTCTGTAATATGTAATCATAATGATATCCTTTGTACTGGTAATTTAAACTTTGGTTTATGAAAGGTTGCTTTTTTTTATCTCATCGCCGAAATGTCCATACTTTAATTTCAGCTTCCCTCAACTACTGACTCAACATAACTTTCCCCACCACTCAGTGAGGGGTGATTATTTCATGTTTGTATGTGTGGATGTGCTCTACCAGTGTTTGCATCTGTCCTAGCCAATATATACACCATATTTGCCATGCATGTCACACCTCTCTGTCCCCACCAGGCAAGGTCTACAATGTGACACCCTACATGGAGTTCCATCCTGGCGGTGAGGAGGAGCTGATGCGCGGTGCTGGACAGGATGCCACACACCTCTTCAATGAGGTGGGCAGCAGCAGTAGGGCTACCATCATCATTATTACCCTGTGTACCATCACTACAATATGTATAGTACTTTAGTGTATCCATTGAAATGAGCCATAATATCATACTCAGCTTTCTTCACTCTCTTAGCATTGTTGCCTTACACCTCCGTGTCCCCTCTCCTTCAGGTACACAAGTGGGTCAACTTTGAGGGTATGTTGCAGAAGTGCCTGGTGGGACGGTTGGTAGAGAGCCGTCCCTTTTTCCTCAAGCCCTCCTTCCTGCCTCTGGGTCGCAGCTCACCCAAGACACCCAGTAAGTCTTTCCCTTATGTCATTACACACACACATACCCACACATTGAATGTTGACCAATATTAGAGTGGCTTTTCATTATATGATTAAGGATATGATGAAACAATTGTGAACAGTATGATATGTCTGAAGTTGGAATGTACAACAGTGATGTGGTCTTCAGACATGAAAAAAGATATAAGGAAATTGGAAAGGATCCAGAAAGCAGCTACAAAAATGGTACTAGAAGATTAACCATATAAAGATAGGCTAAAGGAAATGGGTCTGCCAGTCTTCCAAGATGAAGAGAATGGAAATTTAATTACATCATACAAAATAGTAAATGGCAATGAAAAGGTAGACAAGCAGGACCTGGTAATGATAAAAGAAGAAAATAGACAGATGAGAGGACACTCATAGAAGACCAGAAAGAGTTGGTGTTTAAAGTACAGTTTTCCACATAGGACTATGGATATTTGGAACAGATTAAATGGAGAGGTTGTTGCAGTAACCAACATACATAGTTTATATGAAAATGTTAGATAAATAGAGATATGGAGATAGGACACTATGAGCCCCACTCAAACCCTGTATAACATAACTAGGTAAAACACACACACACACACACCTCACACTCAGTCGCCAGTATTGTGACTTGTGAAGAGAGAATTTCATGTTACGTGATGAAATAGCCCTAATATCGATCCATCTATACTGAGTTTCTCTTGTTGTATCCTTGATAACTTTTCAGATGCCACAGAACAGAAGAATTCTCTATCAGTTCCCAATACAAATGCCCAGACAGTGCCCAGTACCAGATCTCCTCTGGTGTCCCCACTCACCCCATCACCCTTACCCAGTCCCAAGTATGACTGGTTCCAGACCCACACAGTGATCAACCTGGCTGTGTACACCCGCTGGAAACACATGACCAAGGAGCGTGTTGTGGTGGTGAAGCAGGAGGCGGTGAGTGCTGCAGCAGGTTACATGAAGGCATCTCATCAGCATCTTGTGCAGTTGTTTTTGTTTATGTCCAGACTGGAAAATTTTGTTTATGCTTTGATGATGAAGCAAAAATTTGAGGGGAGGATAAATGTGTTTATTTGTGTCTTTATAACCTTAAGAAATTTTACTGTGCTTAGAAATGATGAGGAAGTTCTGTGTGAGTGAATGTGTCTCAGTGTTAAGTAAGTTTGTAATGTGGGATAGCTCAGGGAAACAGTTTAGGGTCAGTTAAATCAGTCAAAGCTCAGATGTATGATTACCTGAATTCTTTAAACAATTACTTTTTATGAGTGACTCTTTTTTTCTATATTACTTATTTTCCATCAGATATCAAATAGGCATTAAAAGACTCATAACATTGATATACCCTTCCTTTTACATTGACATTGCCATTTATTTGATATTCTATGCTTCACTGTGTTCCTTTAGGATGGTACCAATTTCAGAGCCACTAAAATCCACTGTACTGTTGTAATTTATATGACCCTGCTTTTATTGGTTTTGGATGATTGACAAATTATTACTATCATAAGTCTGAGTGGTAACCTAACACTACATGTGAGTAAAATATATGGATATTGTACAGGAGGCACTTTTGATATATAGGAGTGTAGGAGCTGTTTCAAGTGTCTGAGAAATGACCTTTTTTCTTGCAGGTGGTGAAGGTGGTGTGCTACATTCAGGATATGGTGTATGTGGTGCATCTGGAACTGGATAAAGCTGTGTCCCCTGAATTTGAGGTGCGGGTAGGTGGCAGTGTGGGAAAGGTGGACATCCTCCTCCAGAAGCAAGAGACAGGAGTGCGGTGGAGTCGAGTGGGCAAGACGCTGCCTGGCCACGGGGAACACATTAAAGGCAAAGATATGGAGGTGAGGCTGCCATCACTCTGTGTCTTGGTACATAAAACCCTTGGCAGGTGAACTCAGTCTTACTTCATTCATACATGCTCAGGAGGTAAAGTTGACTTAAGGTAGAGACCAATACCATTGTTTACCTCAGATGGAAAGCTAGTGATGTGGTTGTGTCAGTGGACCATTTATGTGTTTGTTGATGACAAGATTGAAATGGCAACTTGAAAATGTATTTTTGTTGGTGCACTAAAGACTCATCTCTGTAATTATGATTTTACAGTGATTTACAGCACAGGTGTTTATTTTGAAGTGGTTATTTAAATATCATCATTGAGTAAGCTGATGTGGATTAAAGAATAGATTTTAGTAGTGATGAAATGAACTCTAGTTAATGAAAGATAACCTTAATGTTGATAGTAGACATGTCAGTAAATAGCCTTCATTTTTAGATTGAGTATGTGGAGTGCACTCTGGTGAGGCGGGAACCCATCACCCACAACACCTTCTTGCTGGTGCTGCAGGCACCAGACCACACCCACCTGCCTGTGCCTGTTGGATATCATGTGTACCTCAGGAGTCCCAACAAAGGTGCGTGTGTTTGTGTGTGCTTCTTGTGTCTTGGTCATGTATTTGTGCTGACAAAGATTAATTAATCTTCATTTTCATACTATATGAACTCATATAAATATGAAATACTAAGGAAAGCAGCAAGTTCCTGTCAGGCATACACATGGTAGTCCCTTTATAAAACACATCTTTCTGTATGTGGCTGTTATTCCAATCTGTTGAAGCTCAACTGATTCAACACTCACAACCTGATTGCTGAGTCTGTTCCATTTATCTGTTATTTTATGTAAGAATCAATTCCTTCCTTCCTTCATGAGTCTTACTTGATCATTATTGTTTTGTGTCTTATCCTAATTAGTGACTTTAGGGATCTTGTTCATGTTGCCTTTAATGCCACTTAAATTTTCACCTCCATCTGATACCATTCTGGCTGATGGTAACACATATTATTGTGAGCAGAGGCCCATATTTGGTCCAGTGACTCATTACTAGTATCATTGTAAGTGAGAAAAGTTTGTGTGGTATTTTGTATTTGTTCACCTGTTTCTGCTTTCTCCTCAGAGATTGTGAAGCCTTACACTCCTGTGGCCTCATCTCTGTCCCTCACCAGCCAGGAGGAGCCAGGCCATCACATCCACCTCTTCATCAAGGCAGGTTCCCTCATTCCCTCTCTTGTTTTCATTTCCCTCAATATGATTGAGTGAGTGTGATTTTTACTATGCCATTTAGTATTCTTCATTTCAGTGATAACAAAACTATTGGAAAAGCCACACTCAATAAGCCAGAGCTTCCACTGGACCTAAGGCAAAGCAAGTTATAAAATACGGTGAGGTAATCATGCTGACCAACTGTGTGGTGTTATGTACTATCAAGAAATGAACTGCAATCCTTTGGAAATGCATGTTGGAATAGAATGCATGGAAATTAACAATATGCAAACAGTAAACAAAGACTTGATTTCATGTAAGATGGGCAGTGGGTAAGAGCAACAAATAATTTAATTAAGAAAGACCTACAAGAGGTAGTAAATTGTGAGTGTAGGTAGGACTGTTGCTACTTCCAGGGGACTTTATAGTTTGTTTTATTCTACTGTACTGATCATTTTGCATGTGCAGAAGCAGGTATGTTTAAAGGTAGTAGTTGTACATTACTGCTAGTGGTTGTGGTGGTGATATGTAACATTAGTAGTAATAGCAGTAACAGTAGTAATACATCATTGTTGTAATGAAAATCTAAATAGGAGTAATAGTAGTAGTAGTACATTATTATGTAGTTATAATGGTGGTGGTGTTAGTAGTATGTCATTTTTAGTGTTGTAGTTGTAGTCATTGTGTTGGGATTGGTATGATAGTGATAGTTGCAGTAATTATTATTGTAGAACCAGTAGTGGCAGCATTAGTATTGATATTTGTAGGAATAACAATAGAAGGATTCAAGTTAACAATCTTGTCAGTTAAGTTTTTTTTTTTTTTTTTTTTGACATCCATGCAGAAGAGAAGAAGGAGTGTCTCAACATGTTTATGATTCAGCACAGCTCAGGCTGAGTTGAAGAAAGAGGATAGAATGATACATTAAGATGAATTGTATTGTACAATAGTCTGAAAACTTCTTCACTGTAACTATAATGGAGGACTCTCTCTCTCTCTCTCTCTCTCTCTCTCTCTCTCTCTCTCTCTCTCTCTCTCTCTCTCTCTCTCTCTCTCTCTCTCTCTCTCCCAATGGCTTTATATATCTGAACTTTTTAAATTATTGGTAACAGGAATGTTTTTTAACCAATTTATGAATATTTTGTGTTGTTTAATGGTACAATGAAATTTAATTACAAACCTTCTTCCTTGTTTGTAACAGGTGTACAGTGATGGAGCCCTGACCCCCATCCTGGATGCACTACCTGTGAGCTCCACCATAGAAGTGAGTCTTCCACAGGGAACCTTCTCTCATGACCAGCTGACGGCCACCACCACCAACGCCTCCCATCTAGTCCTCCTGGCAGCGGGTACAGGCCTCACTCCCATGGTCAAGCTGATGCTGCCTGCCCTCAGGAATAAAAGGTGAGTCTGGCACTTCTCTCATGAAGGTTTGATGAAGTGTTGGGTAAGAATTTCAAGGCAGTGAATGCTATAACAATTTAAGTGAAAACTGATTGAATGGAGCATCAAAATCTCATGGTGGTTCATGGGGTATTCTAAGAATCAAGGTGAAAATAACCTCTCTCTCTCTCTCTCTCTCTCTCTCTCTCTCTCTCTCTCTCTCTCTCTCTCTCTCTCTCTCTCTCTCTCTCTCTCTCTCTCTCTCTCTCTCTCTCTCTCTTATTGTTTAGGAAATATTCAAATGTTAGGTAAATACTTCATATTCCATACAGGAAAGAGACACAAGCTGACAGTATTTACTGATGTGATTGACCCCTTGACTTGCTCTTTATATCATGGCAATATTTTGTCACTTTTGTACTTTCAGGTATATTACAGTTAATGGAACTACTGTAATCTTTCCTGCCATTAATGTCATTGATTTTATTGTATTTTCAGGAATGTTCACCTAATCCTTTTTAATAGAACGGAAAATGACATCCCATGGAAGCAAGAGTTTGAAAGCCTGGTGGAAGAGAGCAGTAGTCTGTTAAAGGTAATATATTGGAAGGAAAGGTTTACTTGTTTGTGCATGTGTTGGCTAATTCAATCTTGAAATGCCTCGTTGTATATCAATTTGAAAATATTCACTAAGAAACATTGATTTTTCAAATTTGGTGAACTTCATGATAAAAAACAAGTACAGACAAATATCGCGTATAAGTGTAAAAACATAAATTAGGAATTTGTTTGAATTTTTATCTTTACATAAGTTTAAAAATGTGCAAAACAAACCCCCATAAAAAGAGAGGTACGTGTATCATTTCAAGATTGAGAAATTCTGACACTGTTATATAGAAAAGCAAAGAATAGCATATACGTAATATTAAAAATCTATAGAACATATTTGTCATGGCAGTTCAGTATGGCTTTGTCTTAGTATATGGAAAGAAAGATGGTGTTGATTGAAGGCACCCTCTCATAGGATAAGATGGGTTGGAATTGCTGCAAAACAGGATTTTCAGATACAGCACCGAACTGAATTGTTATTCTGAAGTTTTTACATGATTTTTACATTCAGGCTTTCCTGCACTTGTTGATGTTCTTTTTATGTTGAGAAATAAATGGAAAAAAAAGTTACTTGCACTGTAAATGGTTTTCTTCATTGAATGAATGAAAACTATGTATGTTAATTTTCTTTCATCATATACACATGCTATATACACAATTAGAATCAATTTATGTGTATTTGGATTTATTAAGAAAATTTATGTACAAGTATCTACTGTCTGTGGAAAATTCACCCCTCAGCAATTCTACCGCACTGTACCCTACCAACACTAACAACCAGATTTTAAGTTATCTAGGAAACTGAAAACATGACAAAAACCTAAATACATTTGCTTTCCAGGTGAGCCATGTATTGTCAGAAGGGAGCTCCTCCTGGACTGGTTTGAGGGGCAGGATAGACAAAAGCCTGCTTGAAAAGTTATTGCCAGAGAGTAGCCAGCAACAGACAACCTACCTATGTCTCTGTGGCCCAACAGAATTCACCAAATTAGGCATCAGGTGAGCATGTGTGTATGGAGTGAAAGTGGCACAGAGCATAGTGAAATAGCTCATACACTGCTGCACAATCTCTGCCTGTACCGTCTTTGATTACTTGTAGTTCCTGTATTCAGTAGGGTTGATATTGTAATCTTGTTAATTTTTTTTTAGTGTGTTCATATTTGCTACTCATGATTAGCTATGAATTAGTCCCCTACGGCTTCATAATCCCTCTATGTAAGTCTGCTGGAGAGAAATGTCTTAGACGCTTAATGGACTCATGATTAGACACATGAAGCTACACATACTTTTTAAATATTGGACTGAAAACTATTCTCTTTTTAAAGTCTCAAAAAAAAACAAATAAGAAGAAAATAAATCAATCCAGCTGTCTGATTTTATCCAGAATATTGATGAGAAACAAATCAGGTGGAGATCCCCTCGTGGTATTTATATTAGTTTGAAGAGATAGGTGATTGAATAGAGCACATTGGATAACATTTTTCCCAGTACACCAAGAGATTATGTTTATAATTACAAGTGTAAGTAACATTGTCATTTCCTCAGCAGCAGATCCATTATCCTTGATGGTAGGTGTTGTAGATAAGCACAGGCTGCTCATAGAGTACATGTAGAAGAAACTTAGAATTATGAACTACTGTAGTTTGTTTATCATGTTTGGAATATAAAATTTTGGTCTTAGTCTGGCAAACATAATAGTGGAAAACTTGACTGATCAGGGAATATTTGTTTTCAGTCTCCTTGGTGACCTTGGCTACAGCAGTGATGTCTGTCATGCCTTCTTGGGATGAGGATGAGGAGGTGGTACCGCATCTGCTCCTGTGTGATTTAGACATACACACACACACACACACACACACACACACACACACACACACACACACACACACACACACACACACACACACACACACACACACACACACAAATGTTGAATAAACGGAAATATGGAGACAGGACACTATGAGCCTCACTTGAACCCTGAATAATACAACTAGTAAACACTAGTAAACAGTACACACACACACACACACACACACACACACACACACACACACACATACACATACACATACACACACATACACACACACACACACACACACACACATACACACACACACACACACACACACACACACACACACACACACACACACACACACACACACACACACACACACACTGAACCAAAGTTTTTGTCAGTATCTAGGCTAATAATGGTGGGTGATGCCATCATGACTAGATCCAAGGGGTCATGTGTTCTTCCACCAGCTCCCCAGCTGGTAACATGAGTCATACCAAGATCAGGCAAAAGAATGAAGTAGGTTTTAGTTGATATATCACTAATGAAGTATCTTTATCATTGAAGATGGTTTTAAATAATAAGGTGTGTTCCTATTATAATTATAAAGCAGTACTTGAAAATTCCATGCTATGTGTTGTTTGCAGGAATGACTTGTAAGTGGATGCAGCATAAGATGTTTGAATCATGGTTATTTACTGAATTGTGTGTCAGTTATTATTATAATTAGGTGTTGTTATCAAGTAATTTGTTTATTTTCTAAAGCAGCTGTCTGGTATTAAAAGAGTAACATGACAATATGAGAACATGAAAAGTGAAAGTTAACAGTCTACGAAGACTTTCCTTGTGCACACTAGTCTGTGGCAACAGTGGTTCCAGAGGGGGGCTAATGGGACTGAAGCCTGCCTGAAACCTCAAAAGTCATATGGATCTAATAAGAACATTAGAATGATCATATAAAAGAGGAAACTCCTTTCCAAAAATGCTATTATTCATTGTTATTGAGGAAAGCTAATCTAATTGTTCAGTCACATTGATAAATCATTACTGCTCTTATTACATAAAGGTAGCTCTTCATATTGCTAAAAAATGCCTTCAAGATTACCAGGTTTTCTAAAAATTTCTTGGGAGCTTACATCACCCTCCCCAAATGTCCAAGCTGATAAAGCTCACCACCAATTTTAAGGGGTACAGGAATTCAGGTTAGTCCCCAAAGAATTTTTATCCTGGATCCACCATTGGTCTGTGGCACATCTTTGGTGATGAATAGGCAGTGAAAAACATGGTAGCTTAGATTTTTTACAAAATACAATAATTCCAATTTTGAAAATTATTCAGCATATATCAGAGGTGCAAAATGTTTTATATGTGGAAGAAATGAAAATCCATACAAACAGTCTGTTGAGAAAGTTATCCTAATGAACTCAATTTGCAGGAGTGTGGGGATATTTTTTCTCTATCCACCATCTGCCCATACATATCAATTTGAAGCCCTCACATTAGAATATTTATGGAAAGGACGGTATCAAAGTTGAAATACTGTGTGACTCAACGATAGAATCCTGTTAATGAGTTGGTATTGACCATTAAGGCTTGTGCCTTCCATTCTGTTTTGTGTGGTGCTGAAGAATTGCAACAAAATCCAACAGTACTGCCAGTTGAATTATTACAGTATTTAAAGCTCCACTCATACTTGTACATGGTTCACACATAGAAGGTTGATCACATACCAGCTGTTATGTAAAGAAATTACTTGCCAACTCATGGTCTAAGCTTTCTCCTGACTCCTAAGGCACACTCGGCTCTGTTGGTGCCAACCTTAGCCCTGCATCTACTGTTCTACCACTAAGGCTGAAAAATATTGCCATAGATAATAAAGGCAGTGCAGCTATGCATTGTTTGCTTGATGTAATCTTGTCACACTTGGGGAAATAGCCTGAGTAGTTATTGCTTTGTAATTTTTTCCCATCGACTATGGCAGTATAGAGCCATTTTGTGCTGGACACAGTGAAGTCAGTAGTTTCACCAATCATCGTCTCTCTGTGGTAGCCATGAGTCACACTGAGGCTTTCAATAGCTAGGAGAGAACTAAATTAGGTGGTCTTTACACACACACCTCAGATGAAGATGAATACTAAAACTTCAGTATCGCTAATAAATACTCAAGAGTTTAGTTGCTGCTCTTAAAAGTATACTGTTGAGTTTATTAAGTTTTACTAGTACCTGCAGCTTTCATTCAGGCTTTATGTTATGTTAAGAGTGACTCAGCAAGTGTCCTGCAGAAAGCAGTACTCACTTCACCACATCTGCACTACCACCAATTGTTCTCTCACTGTATGGGAGTAAAAATGCTAAAAGTGGAAAATCTTTCACATCAATATATATATATATATATATATATATATATATATATATATATATATATATATATATATATATATATATATATATATATATATATATACAATGTGGGCTTTGTATAGGAATTTATCAGCTAAATGAGACCCCCAAATGGAGACCTATTTGAAAACCCAGCCATTTGGGAACTGTTGCCCTGAATGGATGCCCAGTCTCCCCTCAGACCATGGCTAAGGTTTGAACCTATGTGGTTGGGGATCTCAAGGTCCACAGAGCACATGTGGTTCCAGTGTACCACTATTATTTATTGATTTTATTTTATTCTTATATGTTTGTCTTATTTATTCTTTCATTCATTTACTTTTATTATATATATACATATATATATATATATATATATATATATATATATATATATATATATTATATATATCTAGATAATATATATAATTTTTTTTTTTTTTTTTTTTTTTTTTTTTAACTTAACCATTTTCAAAATTTTCAAGTAATTAATTTGAAGTACTTTGAACTGTGGCCTTTGTCTTCCTTTCCACAAGCAAGTCTCACTTGTAGCTATACATGTATGTAAGTATTGGTACAATTGTTCCATCACAAATCTTTTTCTCTTTTGCCATCCATGCTTGCTGTCTTTTTTTTTAACTTCACATCCTAGAAATCTAATAACTTTCCTATCACAAATATTTTTCTCTTTTCACCTCCCAGGCTTCTATACTTTCATGGATTGAGCAGCACTATATAATAGTGTATCCTATCTTCACATCTCCACTTCATGTTAATTATGCAATACTCAAACATATGTACATCAGGTCTCAGGAGTTTGTAATACCATTGAGAAGATTGATGTGTCATCTCTCACCAGCCTATGTGTTGTATGAGGACATCCAAGTCAGTAGCAGCTGTGTGGCGGCTGTAGGGTTCCTTGCAAGTCAGGATTTGTTGTGTATGTAGAGAGAGAGAGAGAGAGAAAGTGAGTGCAAGCTAGATGCTATATTGAGTTATGATTGTTAAAAATGTGAAGACATATATTAATACATCTGTTTGTTGTAAAAGATGTTTTATGTAAATAAAAGTTGTTTGTGTACAGTGAGTTTCTGTCGCAGTGAGAGGTAAGCTGGTTCTTGGGAATTAAGGGTCATGGCTAAGGAAGAAAATACATACTATATTCAAATTAAGATTGCTGTACTTTTTTTGAAATTTTATTTTATTTTTGTTTTTTTTTCCTGCTACAAATAAGTACTAGTAAAAAATATTCCAATTGCCTTTTGATGAAAACTCTGTTTTTCATAGGTAAATGTTGATGGTGCAGCCATGGTATCTTTTCAGCAGTGGCTGAGGGCAAAGCATATTGTAGGCATGAAAATAAAAGCAGGAAGTGATTCTTGTCACAGGATGTTGTTACAGAAATGTCCTTGTAATGTCATCTTCATGGCTCTAAATCCAAAAGGGTAAATACTGTACATGTATACCAATGAGTCTGATTGGTACTACTGTAGGTATGCAAGAAAATGAAAAATGAGATCCACCACTAACTACAACCTTTGCCTGGCACTGCTCCAGGACAATATTACCAGCATCATGAGCAACGAGTGAAACTTTTACAAACATCTACCGTACAAGAAAGTTGGCAATGAAATAATATTTTGCAGATTCTTCCTTGTGCAAAGACTGGATGTGGCTGTAGAACACGTGAAGATGTCACAGAGTGATTGATAATTAAGGGATAGTGTACCAAGTGGCAGTCAGGGGATTAATAATTATTCCTGTAACCCTAACTCATTTATCTTAACTCCAGAGTTAATCCTCTTAGCTCCATAATAATTCCTCAGTGTCAGACGCCAGACCTCCCTCATAACTCCAACAACAGATGGCATATCACTAGTAAAAAATAAATAAAAAATAAAACAATAAAATAAAAAAAGGAAAGAAAGAAAGCGTTATAATTAGCAATATGATAAAAAGTGTTATTCTTTCTACATCAACAGATCATAAAGCCCATTTACAGGGATGTCTGATGAAAAGTATTATATTAATTACGAAGAGCCTGTAATTTGAATAAGGCCATAGACTACCAGAATATCAATATTTCCTGAAAAAAGATGTCAGAAAAGTCTTTTTTTTTTCTTAACATTGTTCTTTTTCTTTCTGTATAATATTGGTTAATTAGCTTGTAGGTAATTTATACATTTTATTTCTCAACTTATTTTCATTTTATTCATTTATTTATTTAACATATTTTCCAGCTGGACATGGCATGAAGGGAGGTGAGCAGTGGGCAAGTCAAGTGGCAGTGCAGTGGTGAGACTGAAAGCTTTGCCTTGTGAACGCCAGCAGCAGGCCAGGGAGGAGACCACCACCACCACCACCACCACCATAGCCAGTGACTGACAGTGTAAACAAAGATGGCGTCGGGCCAGCGAGCCTTCGCCCAGAAGCTGTCAAAGTACGTATTATTCCTTCCTTCCTAAAGCACTACAAGTCAAAATATCAGCCTTGATTCACTGTAAGGGGTGTAAGAGGCGTGTGCAGGTCAAGATAAGGCTGGGTGAGGTAGATCACAGCGAGAGGCGGCAGTGACTTTCCGCCTCCTGGTAATCTGAATCTGTGTGTGTGTGTGTGTGTGGTTATTGACGGTGTGTTGTGTCCCTGCTGTTCGCCGCAGACACCATGCAGCGGATGTGCGGAGGACCGTCAGCTCGGTCACCACAGGGAAGGAGCCGCCGCGTTCCACCAGCGTGTCAACTCTCTCGGCTGTCAGTCTGGTGAGCTGTGCCCCTCATAGCTGTTTGTTGTGGTGCCACGCCCGCCGCACCCGTCCCATCCCATCCCCCCCTCACCTCCACCCCGCCCACATACCATGCCGCCCTCCAGCCCCATTGCTTCAGAGAATCCTTGGTTGCACCCTATCCTCCACACCCGCCACGCCCCTGTCCCCCAGAGCTCCTACTCTCACTGCCCATTGCCGGGTACACCCCATTTCGGCACCAGCCTTGTTTGCTATTATTTTATGAACGTGTTGTGTCATTATTACTTACACTCGTTTTGTCACTACATAGAAATATTAAAATGCAACTGTGTAAAAATGTTGGTCAACCAGACCCATGTAATAGTAAAACATGCAACGTAAAAGTATTGGTTGAAATAACCCACATGAAATTGATGTTAATATTATTAAAAACATTTACTCATATAAGATATTAAAGTTCCATTGCAGACATCTTTAATGTTTACTATCAGTTCTTGTCAACATTGCATGACACGATACCTTGCATATTGTGGTAGTACACTCACTGTGCTTCGTGTTTGTGAAGTTTATTGGTAAATTTGCAGTTTGAGCCAATATATACTCCATATCTCTACCCACACCCCCCCATTCCCTCAAACAAGCTTGGGGGCATGTGGGAAATCATGGGTTTTGGTGGGGGAGACATTTATGAGCTAAATATATATGAGTTAAAAATCTAGAGAAATTTCCCTAGAAATCAAGAAAATTCCTCAAATGAAGCAAACAAACAAATATATACCTATTCAAACCCCTCTCCACTAGTACCAACCTATTCTAGCACTGTACCCCTCTTCTAATTATCCTAACCTGATCTAACCTAACCTAATGAAATTCCCTAAATGTAGCTTGGGGGCATGTGGGAAATCGGGTTTTGGGTGGGGGAGACATGTATGAGCGATATATGGAGTTATAAATGTAGGGAAATTTCCCTAGTGTTATTATGAATTTGCAACAGGTAATATGGGGTCCAAAAGGCTCCTAACAATGTGACTTAGACCAGTGGTTCCCAAACTTTTCCATGCCAAGGACCCCCCAGACATTACAAGTCTCAGCCGAGGACCCCCAGCAAATCAAAAGTTATCATTACCTGCCAAGATACCCATTACATGATTACAACATTGGTGTAGGCCGTAGGGTATTTACTATTAGCATATTCCTGCACGACGAAAGTATAAATAAAAAGGTAAAATATTTTCAGCATGTTTTATTGTTTTAAATTTGATACAAAGTAAAATTTATAAAAAAGCAGCCACAATAGAAAGATAATTATAGTATGTAGTGTCACCACTGGTAATTAAATTCAAATCAAGCTTATCATTATAAAATTTTACTGGGGCTGCAAATGTTTTTTTTTGTTTTTTTTTTTTCTTTTTCATTGTATCGCGGACCCCCTAGGACCTTCTCAGGGACCCCCAGGGGTCCGCGGACCCCAGTTTGGGAACCACTGACTTAGACAGTTTGGTAGTACAAAGATAAATCATTGGAATTTTGTCAAGGGTCTTATAACTAATAACTAATACCCAACCATGTTCTCTCAAGCTTTCCCCTCCTGATAAGTCATTCCACCAAACACACTGAATTAATCCGCTACTCTGCCCCACACCACACTGAGCAGCAGTAAACATTGCAGACTTATCCACCAAATACACTGTAGTAATTCACCACACTGAACAACAGCAATAAGCATAAATTAATCCACTTCCCTACCACCCATCTGCTCCACACCACACAGAATGACACACTGCAGGAGAATGTGGAGCCATCAGACTATGAGGACTTCCTAGACCAGCACCAGTTGGAGGCGGATCGTGACCCACACAGCAAGATTCTCTACTTCCCTACAGACGACATTGAGGTCTCGCTCATCCCACGCCAGACCCGCACCATCCAACCCATTGTGCCGGAGGAAGGGTGAGTCCTGTGCTGCTCCCAGGCTGAAGGCTGCATGCTGAGTGTCTTTGTGTTGATTCTTATTTGTGTGTGTCAATGTTCTTTGTTTTGGTGTTTTTATATGTTTTTTATTCATTTTAATATTTGTATGTTTTTTGTTATTTTTGTTATTATTATTATATGTATATCATTTATATTATTAATATTATTATTATTATTATTATTATTATTATTATTATTATTATTATTATTATTGTTACTATTATTATTATTATTACATTTGTTGTTATCATTCTGAGTCAGACAGGAAGAAAATAACTTGTATGCTTTCTTGTTGTAATTTGTACTCACTCAATTGGGGGCAGGTACAAAGCATAAGCTGAGGAATCTATGATCTAGTTGGGGCTATTTTCAATGACTTATAATGGTAGATAATGAAAGTAATACTGCATATAAACACTGATGCATGGTCACACTATGTTGTGCAGTTTTTAACATGCTCAGCTCATAACTGGGAAAGGCAGGAAGTTTTGAGACAGACATTGCCTTAATGTATAATCCATGTGCATCAGCAGTAAGTAAGGACAGAATGAAGCTGAGGAGTTGTGGTGTTGCTGCCTTGGTGTGAAGTTGTATGTGAATGGTCTCAGGCCTACATAGGTCATGACTGGCTATGTTGTAAGACCAGTCAGTAACTATGAATGAGGAATGAAGGAGGTTTCAAAACATTTATCCCATTCTTTTGGCTAATACTTGACCCTGTTTAAGGACTGGTATCTCAATGAACCTTTTTTTGTTTGACCACAGTTTTTCCTTCTTACATAAAAGAAACACACTTACACACACATGTATATCTACACAGGGATGGCTATGATGCACACGTGGCTGACTGCGTGCGGTGCTACACAAGGGAATGGCTCCACATCAGCCGCCAGTACATCCACCACTCTACCTCTGTGCCGGCCCACAACCAGCTGGTGGCACAACACCTTGCTGAGCTCCAGGCCTCACACCCACCCGAGTTTGAAGTGGACCTGGAGGATGACAGAGGGCACAGCAGTGGTGACAGGGTGGGTGTGGTGCAGCTTTGTGGCTGGATGCTGGGATGAAAAAGTATTGATGCTCTGGTTGTCAGATGTGTAGAGGATGAGATAAACTGAATATGAAGATGAAGATCTTGGTTGAGGGTGTGAATGTTGGGATAAAGTGAGTGAATGTGAAGTTTGGTACAGTGGAACCTTGGTTTGTAAACCGAACTTGTTCCTGAAGGCCATTCACGAACTGAATGTTCATAAACCAAAACCATTTTCCCTATAGGAATCAATGTATAATAGATTAATCTGTTGGTGGAACCCAAGGCTGCATTTGAAAAAGCAACTCTGCACGTTCCCTGCAGTCCTTGCAGCACGTATCCTTTGTTAAATGCATTTGTGCACCTCTCAGGTGGAATAAACAGGGAATTGTTGGTGCTATAGCAGGCTTGGGTTCAAGTACATGTACTCGTACTCATACTTGTTCTCAAGTACTGTGTATTTGTACTCATACTTGTATGAGAGAGATGGAGAGAGGGAAGAGGAGAGGATTGATTGATTGATTGATTGATTGATACATTTATTGGCTATTTTGTTAATTTACATTGATATGCATATTTACATGACATTTATGGGCTTGGTCTGTTGAGAGAACTCTTTGGGCATGAGATGTTCTATATAGTGGTAAAGTTAAATCAGTGTATACTGTCATGCTGTCAGTTAGATGCTGTTACTATAGCAGACAATCCTCTGTTCATTCCAGCTGAGAGGTGCATATCTTGATCCTCCTTTTTCTCCTGAAGTCTTTCTTTTCCTCATATTTGTAATGTTTCTCATCACCTCCCTCTTCTTTCTCCTTATTAGCCTCTTCTTCACCTTTGTTCTACCTTTTACTATGGCAAATTGTTTAGTAAAATAATGAAAACACTATTATTTTCTTGAATTCAATATAATTTTTTCTGCCTGCTAAATCATCACATGTCTAAAAAAAAATTCCCTCACTACTCTCCTCCTGCTGTAGCATGACCCAGGAGGCAGCCGCCACTCCTCACACCTCTCCGACACCCCTCGAGGAAGCTGGGCAAGCTCAGTGTTTGACCTGAGGAACTCTGTAGCTGACCCACTGCTGCCATCCCTGCTCACCAGAATACCCCTTGACACAGTGGACACCAACAATCAACAGGCACGGCGGGAGAACAGACAGGTGTGTATGGAGGGGAGGGAAGGAATAGGGTCTAGTGATGGTGGTGGAGTACATACTGCCACTATTCCTTGCTTCTTGAAATAGATGACTGAAAGGGATGGAAAGAGCGAACTAGGAGCCTTCTCTGTATGGTATCTTATGAATAGACAAAGCAAGGTGTTACATTGTATTACTTGTGACTAAGAACATGAGAAAATAAGGGAGGGTGCAAGAAGCCATTAGGCCCCTACATGGTGGTTCTTGTGTAAACCATGCCTGTGTATTTCCATCTCCACAATTGAGAAAGGTGATAGGAATATAGAAAAAAAGAAGCAGGATAGAGTGAGAGAAAAGGAAGTAAAAGATAGGAAGAGCAGGAAGGGAAAAAGTATGAACAGATGAATTTGAAAAAATAGAAATGAGAAGTAGAGAGAAACAAGCTACTTAGAAATAAAAAAAAAAAGAGAACAAGAAAGACAAATAAATAGATAAATGAGCCAAACCCTCACAAGAGATCGTAAAAAGTACTGGTAACTTAGAAAAAAAAAAATACACCAATAAACCAAACCTGTACCTAATACTGACCAACCTATCTCTCTCTCTCTCTCTCTCTCTCTCTCTCTCTCTCTCTCTCTCTCTCTCTCTCTCTCTCTCTCTCTCTCTCTCTCTCTCTCTCTCTCCCAACAACAGGACTTCCTCTTCGTGCTGTACCCACTGCAGGACGAAGAGGATATGATAGAGCGTCGGTCCTACCCAGAGGTCCCACTTCCCCACCAGGCCCACCGTATACAGGTGAAATGCATCAATCTACGACTGGAGCTGGAGATTGAGCCCATCTTTGCCACCATGGCCCTCTACAACCTAAGGGACAAGAAGAAAGTCTCGGAGAATTTCTGTTTCGACATGAACCCTGAGCCACTGAAAAGAATGTTGACCTCACACATTCCCTATCAGGTGTGTGTATTTACCCTGTTGTAAGATACAGGACAAGAGCCACACTAGGCTAACCTAACCTAACCTAATCTAACCCTGAGCCACTAAAGAGAATGTTTATTCCCCATCAGGTGTGTGTGTATATATTTAGTTGTATTTATGTAGTTCAAAGATGCAGGAAAAGAGCCACACTAGGCTAACCTAACCTAACCTAATCTGACCCAACCCAACCCTTAGCCACTTAGATCTCTCTCCCACAGCGCTCTCCATATCACTGCTGGCCTCCTCCCCGCACCCCCTACTGCATGCCCACCACCCACAATAAACAATGAGATGTCTTGCGTGCAGTCACCTAAAATAAACAAGGCATAACATGCAATACATCTCCTTCAAACAACACATTTATTTATAGAAATTCATCACATGTACTGCACTGTCTACTGTTATGGACTTTCTTGGTAAAGGAACATCAGTAGCTGAATCTATTTCCATCCTTCACTGCTATAGTATATCTGGTGGCTGGTTTGAATTTGTTCATAGACCAAAATTTGGCCTTCAATTAATTTTTCACTCCACCTTAAAAAATTGGACTGCAGTCATACCTCTACATATGAGTTCATTTCGTTCCACATCTGAGCTCGTATTGTGAAATGACTCGTATGATGGAACAGGATTTCCTATTTGGATACATGTAAAACTGAATAATACGTTCCAACATGAGAAAAACTTGCAAATTAAAGTTTAGTAATACCGATGTACACTGAAAGAAAGTCAGCTTTAATAAGGAAAACAGTGATAAATGGTATTTGTTATTAAAATAAACATTATTATAAGTACAGATAATGAAAAAACAAATAATGTAGATATCAAGTGATAAAAAATGTATGTAGGTTAACTTGCACAGCAAAGGTGTAAGATGGTGGCGGAGGAGGGGAGGAGTGAAATCAGCTGACGAGAATTAAACTTACATAATAAACATAATGAAATTAATAGAGACTTATAAACAACCTAATACTAGTTTTTTTTTTATCTTTTCTGTTTTATAATTTTTTGTATTTAATTTTTTTTCATTCATTGCAAACTAGTGGTGGCTTGGTGTAACTAAATGCTAGCGGCTCGTATGGTGACTATTTCCTCGTATCCTGGACGATGATTAGGCTCGTTTCCCAGCATGTATCTTGAAAAATTTGTATCCTGAAGCACTCGTATGTAGAGGTATGACTATACTTGGAAATTTGGATCATTAATTGCTGCTAATTACTTCCTTTTGTATTCCTTATATTTCTCACAAACATGTCTTATCAGATCTCTCCATTCTTACCATTGCTTTGTACTCTACTGTGAAATCTCTGCACTCCTTCTCTCCATCCCTCAGTCCACCTTTCACTCTTTTCCTTTCCTGCATTCTTACCTTTGTACATAAATTGCCATAGAATCTCTGTACACCATTACTATTCATCTGTCGTCTACACACTCTTCCTGCTCTATTTTCACGTCTGTATCCCTCCAGGACATCTCCACCTTGAGCCGGACCTGCATCTTCGACATCACCTATCCCTCCAGTGACCTGTTCCTGGTGGTGCGCTTAGAGAAAGTACTGCAGGGGGACATCAGTGACGTGGTTGGGCCCTACATGAAGGATGATGCTGTGAGTGTCTCTCTCCAAATTATTGTACTGTAGTGTAGTCTCTCTCTCTCTCTCTCTCTCTCTCTCTCTCTCTCTCTCTCTCTCTCTCTCTCTCTCTCTCTCTCTCTCTCTAATAGTAGTACTTTTTTAAATGGTCATGTGTTCCTTATTCTTTTTCTTCTTTTTATGCAGAGCCTTTATTATTGTTCCTCCATGTCATTTCATTTTTCAGTCTTTATCTTTCCTTCTTTTTTAATATCACTATCTTTTCCCTTTCTTGTACCATCACTTGTCCTTCTCTCTTCCCAATATCCTTCTCTTTCATTCCTTTCATTTCATTGTCCTTTCCTCAAAGTCAGTCTTTTGTTCCCTCCTTTCTTGCCTTCCTTCCCATATCACTTGTACTTGTTCTCCCCACAGAATCGTGAGAAACTCAAGTCAGCTGCTGTTGCGTGCTGTGAGCGTCTGGGCAAGATCCGAATGCCCCTTGCTTGGACTGCCATCAACCTCATGAACATCTTCAATGGCGTGCACAGTGACAGGGAAAATGCACCCGAGCGTGAACCCTCAGGCTCTAACAGTCTAGGTGTGTGTGTGTGTAAGGGACGTAGTGTCTTTGATGGTTTCTTTCATGTTCTAACAGTCTAGGTATGTGTGTGTGTGTAAGGGATACAATGTCTGATGTTTTTCTCAAGTGGTAATAAAATGGTTTTACTATTGAGTCTTCAGCTACAAAAATTTAGGCATCTATGTGGTATTAATGGAAATAACTCTTTCATTATCAAGGCATGCTTAGTATTTTGGTGTGAATTCAGAGCATGCAGAGAGGTTAGCTCTGCCAGGAGATTGCAGAAATACCCAAAGACATTGACATGGCATTTCTTCCCAGCTGGTAAGATCTTTCTTGGTAGTGTGTCCTATAGGAGAAGAGAAAATGTGGCAAGCAAGATAGGAGAATAGGACTATAGTGTGTGTGTGTTTGTGTGTGTGGAAAAGAGAGGGAGAGAGAGAGAGAGAGAGTTAAAAACACTTTTGTACAGGATGAAAAGTATGGACAGGAACTGATGGAAATGCTCAGACCTATCCAGCATTTTGTACCAGCCACAGACATCAACAAAGATCATGCTAGGCTTTTGTTTTACACTCATACACTTTGCTCCTCCAGATCGCAAGCAGAGTTCATCTAGCTATGACGAGCTGAAGAGGAAGAGTGGGTCTGGCTCCCTCACACGGCGTGGCTCTCTGGAAAGGCGCAGTTTTAGTGAGAAGCGACGTAGTTGGTCACCGGAGGAGTTTGGTGCATGTTTGGACTCCTTCCGCCCTGTCACCCTCACTGTGTCCTCCTTCTTCAAGCAGGTCAGTTCAGTGGCTTTGTCTCTTTTCCAGTGTGTGCTTCAGGTGTGGCCTGCTGTGCTATATCTAAGCTTCTGGGGTGTAGTATAGAGTCTGTGATGCTGTACCTTTCCACTAGGAGCTAAAGTGGGTAGGAGCGGGAATTAGAGATGGTACCAATGTGTATTTTCTCAGTATTTGTGAATGCGGATTTTTTGTTTGAACAGGCAACATATAACGACAGTGGCTTGAGCCTTGAGCCAAAGCTGCATGTGTGCTCTGTGGGTGTACATGTGTTTGGATGTGTGAGGCTGTGAACAGCTGTGGTGGGAATTTTTTCTTGTTCAACTGAGTGCTTATTGTTTGTGTGTGGTGTGTTACTGGTGAGTGGTGAGATGGTAACTGTCTATGTGGTGTCTAAAAGTATGCTATGAGTTTAGCAGAAGGCCAAGATTAACCTTTTGATTAATCACATTGGAGTAATTCTCTTTTTCTCACACTGTATTTATATAAGAATAGGTTGATCTTTTATATCCAAAAAATATTCAATAGGCAACATGCAGATGTGAACGTGAATGCAAATCTTAAAAACATGCAAATATTAAGTATTGTGAATGCAAATACAAATATTTGAACCATCTCTAGTATGACTTATGTATGAGTGTTTGTTGCTTTGTCTGGGCTTCCCTATGTGGGATAGCTGGCCTACAGTATAGCAGATGGATGAAGTTCATTGGCACTTATGGTAGTGGTGTGAAAGATAGGAATGGACTAGTGCTAATCTTTTACCAAAAACCTATGAAGTATTGACTAGTAATCCACCTAAGTATGGAAAAAAGGAAGAGTATTTGTTATTAGCAACCCAAAAAGTGAAGAAAAAAAAGAAAAGTAAGTTTGGGAGAAAGAAAGAAAATTCCACATCTCTTGTTCCAGGAGGGGGACAAGCTGCGGGATGAAGACCTGTACAAGTTCCTGGCAGACCTGAAGCGTCCTTCCAACCAGCTGAAGAAGAAGTGCCTGCCTGGCCTCCTCAAGCTGGACATCTCCCCCGTCCGTGACCAGCCCAAGTACTGCCTCACCTCAGAACTCGTCAAGCTGCACCCCTACCCAGGTGACCCCTCCTTCCTTCCTTACTTTCCCTTTACTTTGGCCTTGTCTTACTTCCAGGTGACTTTGCTTCCCTACTTTGCACACTTCTTTATTTCCCTCTCCTCCCTACCTTGCACACTTCTTCATTTCTCTTTCTTCTCTACTCTACACTTCATTTCCCTTTCTTCCCTACTTTGCACACATTTCTTTTATTTCCCTTCATTCCCTACTTAGCACACTTCTTTATTTCCCTTCCTTCCCAACTCTGCTCACATTACTTGCAATGGTGTTTTACTAGTGACATTCCTCCCTTCCTAGCTTGACGTCTTACTTACTCTATACACATACATAGATATTTTAAAGATGACGTTTTCTTACCCAGTCTACGCATTTCTTCTTATCCAAGTGACTTCTTTCTTATCTGAAACATTTTTTTTCTTTGTGATTTTTATCTTACTTTTGGCATGTTTTTTAATTGATACATTTCTTTTCTATCTGACTTTTCTTTCATATCTTAAGTAAATGTTTTTCCTAAGTGATCTCTATTTTTTCTCCTCTTTTGATTCCTTCTTTCAGTTCCTTTTTATGTTTACATGCTTTCATGTTTCAGACCTTAACCTTTCCAAGATTTCCCATGGTACTTTTTCTGTGTTTGATTTTTGAGTATCTTTTGTGGGGTTTCTGCTGGTGATTGATGCTGCTGCTGTTGTCTTTATATTTATCATCTTCCCTAATCAGTGTCTTCTGTTAACTGTAACTTGGTTACATTTATGCTTCTTTATAAGTAAAATGTTCCCTTCATTGCTGTGTTGTGCTAATTGGTTGAACTTCAAAATAAAAACAATTATTAACAAACTAAAGTTTTACAAGACTTTACAAAAATTCTTAATGATGATTGAATGCATTATAAAATGATGTGCATATGTCTAACCCACCAACTAATCACTCCCTAATTATTTACATTGATCTAGTAGACTATAAAACAATTTCTTAATTCCTGTATCCTTGGCTTTAAATTTCATGCCATTGATTAACCTGCTGGGGTTTCCTTACTGATCTGTGGATGCAGGTGTTTGTAGTGTACTGAGTTTTGAGTGCTGGGGTGGTCTGGGGTGTGATCCTGCTTGTGGAATGTGTCTGCCACTGGTGGTTTGGTGGTGTGGGATGTGGTATGACCTTCTCAACCTGCATACTTTTTCAGGCATTAGTAATAACTAACCAGTCTCAGGGACTGGTGAAGACCAGACTAATAACTTGTAGATTAGGCTGCAGTCTAATAACTCCTTGTTTTCATATCCATCACTTGAGAAAGCCTTTAAATAAAAGTGCTCTCCTGTGGGGGAAGGTGTAGTTTTGGGAGGCATTCTCAGGTGGTGCTGAGGAATACTTACATAACCTAGTCCAACCTTATTGCAGCAGATGACACTGAGGAGCAGGAGGACAAGGACTGTAAGTGCTGCATGTTTGAATTGCTTTGGTCTTGACATGCCTGCTTTGCTTTATGAAGCATTCCTGTATTCTCTCTCCTCCTCTCAAGAAACATTCTCACATAGAATTAGTTGTGCACATATATAGACCAGGATTATAGTCACTGAATTCACTGACTTTGTAGTATTTGTTATTTGCTGTTGATAGTTCTCGTCCTCTTTGATCAAGTTCATAGTGTCCATGCAGATACTGTTGTATACCTCTTTGTTGTCTTGGCAATTTGATCCTTAAGAGAGTAAAAACACCTCAAACTTTTGTTTATAAGTACAAGACATCCTATGCAAACAGATTATATTGAAGTGTGGTGAGGCAGTACTGAAAATCCCCAGGTTTTTGTGGTTAATTTATCTCTGGTTTACTTCTATACATTTTTTTCTCCGGAACCTATTTCTACAATGGGAGAAATCACACTTTATTAAGAAAACTGGCTATTACATTTGATAGAATAAGTTGAGGAAATACCAAATTGTATTAGTAGGTGACACACAGTTGGCTGGAGCCTTACCAGTAGCCAACTTAAGCACTCTTTAAATTTTTACTTGCATTTGACTGGCTGCTGCAGAAGCGCCTTCAAGATAAAGGAACGGGACCACACTGCCTTGCTGTAGGCTTGCACTTCCCAATTCATTGTGTGTCTCTACCTTAGCTACATCGCCATGCCTACTTCACCTATTCATCTCTTATTTTTGCTTATTTATGCCTTCTGAAGAGTTGTAAATGCTCTGCTACACTGTACAGACTGCACAGCTACTTCATCATTTTGATTCATCTCATCCTTCATCAGTGAATACTTGTACTGATTTTTCTCATTAATTCATAGACTGTGACATATGATGATCAGCGTAACTGTGACTAATATTTTGGTGTGAAGGGTATTTTAAACTTAGCAGCCTATATATTTTGTTCCCATATGTCTTGAAATGATGCTTATCAGCTCAAGGTGAGTGAGTTAGTCCATGATCCCTACCTCATTACAAACAAGAGCTTGTTTGTACAGTAGAGGAAACTTTTACTTTGTTTGAGTTTTAAAAGTATTGTAGCCCTCTGTACAGATAACAATAGATGATCATAAATTCTAAGTAAATTTCCAACAGTTTATTATTGTATTGCATTTAATGATTCATCTAGACACTCTTTTTCCTACCACAACATCTATCTGTCCATCAGCTCACTCACCACCACAACAACTAGCCACCAGCTCACTGAAACACTCACTCACTGCTCACCAATGACTACCCTCAGTAATTAATTAAGATTTGGTTTTCCTAAATTTTCCCCTACAGTCTTTCATCTTATAACACTGTTAGATATTTTTGAGAACTTTTTATGTTGATAATTGTCTACCACAGCTATGACCACCTGAACCCTGTTGGTGAATTGATGGGTTGATAGAGAGGATGAATAGACATTTAGTATTAGTGTCAGCACAATGTGGATTTTTAGTAGTACTTTGCAGGTACCTTGGGAGCATAACCCATTGATAACTAGGGGTTTACTGTATATACTGGTAATAGTTTATACCTAGGTTATGTCTTGTGTATGATGAGTATTCAAGTGTGTGAGTGTGTATGTAATTATTTTTCATCACATTGGAATAAATTTGCAAGCTACCAAGCAAAAACCATTGATTTTTGTCAGTGCCTGAAGATGTGTCATGTCTGTGTTTACAGATGATGTGAGCGTTGGCAGTTCTTACTGGGGCTGGGGTCAATTAGTGTTCATCAATTCAATTTAATTCATAAACTTGTCAATTCTAATTAAGTTACATTGAATTTAGAAATATATTTTTACTTCCAGTCAATTCAGTTTACTAGTTTTTCAATTTCAATTCATTATATGATTTATTTTTTTGTTTGTTTTTTATGCTGAATAAACCACTTATCATGCATAGACCAGCTTGCAGTAGTGAGTGGTGTCTACCATACTATTGAGCCACACTGGCCAACATGGTAGGGGGGGGGGGGGCAAGAATATGTTCTGGACGTGTACATTCCATGTCATTCAGGCAAACTGACAGCATTCAAACCTGCCATTCTTCAACTTGACATGTTAAAAATTGTTTTTTGTTTATAACTATAAAGACAGAATTATAAGGAACAGAACACACATCCTCAAATAGTCTAGCCTTATAACATATGCTCTATGTAAAGAACATAGTGTAAGTTTATCAGGACTTGACCTGTATAGACACACGTTTCAGACATTCATGACAGGATTCTTCCTGGTTATTCTTGAAAATGTTGCACATATTTTTTTCCTGGTATGATTATAGAAACAAGAAACAGAACACACATACTTACATACATATCTTGCACTTTAGAAAATTAGAACATACAGTAGTATAAGTTTATTAGGCCTACTGTAATATGATCACATGAATAAGGTTGCCAAACATAGCAATATTATTGCAATTAAGCTTTATGCATAATTATTGGTAATTGGCAAGTTGATCATAAAATTTGTTATTTTTAGTAATATCAATGAAGTCATTCATTGCAATTAATTGGTATAATTCCAATTCAATTCTAATTATTTTTATATCTATTTCAAATAAATTCAATTTATTTCAAAAATAGTTTATTTTAGTTCAATTCTATTCCAATTCAATTAATTATTGACTTCACCCCTAGTTTTTACTAAGTATTATTTCAAAATTACCTCTCGTACATGCTTTGCTCCATACTGTCTCTTGTTTCTTTTGTATTTATTAATCATCCTCATGTAGGTTTACGAAGTTCACACTTCAGAGTGCAGCTTTCCATTATATATTGTAACTCATCCCTCATGCACTTGAATGTTTAGTAAACCAGCCTAAGTGTGAATCATGACCTTAATCTCCACATAGTGATACAAAGAGTTATTGAAAGTGCTGTTGTCCATCTATGTAAATAGTTATTGTTGTACATCCTTTGAGCCTTTTGTTGTTGTTGTTGTTGTGCATGACTTGCATTTCTTTTGCTTCTTTTACTATAAATGATGTTGTGGTGCTGGTCTGTCATTTACTGTACAGTCATCTTTATTCACCTCAGTTTTGGAAGGATGATTGTTTTGATCTGTGGCTGGACAAAAATATTAAGTGGAAGCTTTCATATGAATTGTACAGTATGACCTTGGTTCCCTCGGGCACATATTCAGGATATTGTGTTTACTTCATTTTTCTTTCCAAAAAACTTAGAATAGCAAATACAAAAAGAATTATTATTATTATTATTATTATTATTATTATTATTATTATTATTATTATTATTATTATTGTTATTATTATTATTACTATTATTATTTGATTTACTTCTATATAAGTATCACATTTTTGTATGTTGTTTGTCTCATCTCCACAGTGTTATAAGTATCATATTTCAGGTTATTTTCAGTTTTTTTAATTGGCAGCAACTTTTAGTTAAAGAAAGGAAATTTATCGTGATCATTATCTTCTCTATGAAAAGAAATGTATGAAATTAGCATCACTTTGAGGAAAGTTGTTAGTCTGAAATTGTTTAGTTTTAGGAACTTTAGTAAGCCCAGCCTGTATATATTGCCTATTAGCTTTGAAGTCTGTAGTGTGCAATAGATAATTATCTATTGCACAGGTCTTGTAGGAACTCATTATAATGAGTCCATACAGGACCTGGAAAGTAGATAGAATTTACAGAGAAAGAAAAATACATGCTTGCTTTTTATAATAGTGACAGTATTATTGAGGTGCTTTTGTTGACAGTTACATACAAATCCTGACTCACTTGGAAATTTCTCTCACTGAAGATGAAAAGTGCCGGCCAATTAAGGAAATTGTGGAGTTCCCTCCCCGAGACATCCTGGTGCCCCATTACTTCTACAGAAACTTGCTTTACATATCCCCAAAGGACCTCAACTTTAACAACAGGCCAGGTGAGCATTCAGGCAGGCAACATTGCTTTGTATTAAGGTCAATTATGAAAGGAATACTCATTCTTACTTGTTGTGATTTTGAAGACCACCTTTGTACATGTATATATACATTGTGTTTATTCTGCTCATGGTGAAATGTGTCTGGATTAGTCTTATCATAACATATTCCAATGTGATGATAAAAATTTAACAGCAACCTTCATCCTCCTGTTCCTCTTTCTTCTCCTCCTCCTCCTTATTGTCCTCCTCCTAGTACTAGTATTATAGTTACACAGATTGCCTTGTTTGGCCCAATAAACCTGTTTCTGTCTGTTTTTCTTTACATTGTATTGCTCCTCCTCCTCCTCTAGGATCAGCCCGTAACATTGCTGTCAAGATCCAGTTCATGGCTGGGGAGGAGGAACATGCAGCCCTTCCTGTAATTTTTGGCAAGTCATCCTGCCCTGAGTTCACGTCTGAGGCATACACTGCCGTCACCTACCACAACAAGTCCCCTGATTTCTATGATGAATTCAAGGTGAAGCTTCCAGCAGTGCTTGGAGACCAGCATCACATCCTGTTCACTTTCTACCACATCTCCTGCCAGAAGAAGAATGAGGAGAAGACCATAGAGACGCCTGTAGGATACACTGTGAGTCTTGTGCTGGTGATGAGAGAGAGAAAAGGATTATTGACCATTACAAAATAAGTAATACTATAAACCTACAAAAAAATTAAATGCAATACTATATTTTGTAGCTATGAAAATGAAATGTATTAAAAAAGGATGCAAATGAAAAGCAAATATTCCATGATGAGCATACAATTTATAATAACAGTAGTATCTTGAAATTTGTGTTCACATTGTAGTATTGCTTTACATCTTCCTTGTTCGCACTGGTTGTGTGAAATTTTTTTTAAAAGGTGTGAATTTGCCAGATGTTAACTGAATAAACAATGGCAGAAAATACAGCTTCTTGTAGAGGAGAAAATATTTAGTTATATCTTACTGCTCTGAATGTATTATATGAACCAGCTTTCATTCCTGTCCTTGAATTCCTACTGCGTAGAGTGACATCTACTTACCTTTTGGTTGTATTTAGACATGTCTAGATTAGTAAATAGAATGATAGACATGTCACAGAAAACAAGTATAATAGCAGTAATCCTGGCTGCCTGCAGTGGCTCCCAGTGTTCCGGGATGGCAGCCTGCAGACCGGGGAGCACAGTCTGCCAGTCATGATGGAGCGGCCACCCAGCAACTACCCATACATCACCGCCAACATCCAGCTCCCTGGCACCAAGTGGGTTGACAACCACAAGGGTCTCTTCACTGTTTGTGTGGAGGCCATATCATCCGTCCATGCCCAGGTAATTATTTGGTGCTTTAGTAATGTGCTGTAGTGGAAGAAATGAAAAAATTGTTATTATAAAAAAGATTACATTGAAGTTTTTGCAAACTTAAGGTTAGAATGTTAGAACCAATTACCTGATTTATAGGTATGAATACTCAAACCTTTTAATACTCAAACAGCCATTTGGAATGGATTAAGTTTGAGTATTGAGTCTCCACTGTGCTAATGAGAAGCAGTAGTAGTACATATGTAGAAGCAAATATATTATGGAAAGATTACTCGCATTCTGCACAGTGTGTCCTCTGTACCCTGTCTGCTTTTCAAATGTGAATGTGTGGTGTGTGGATCACCAATAATAGTACCAGTGAGAAAAAGGAATAAGCAGTACATTTAATTGCATATGAACTGTGAATTTATATACAAATGGATATCAAACATATGATGCAAAAGCAAACATGGAAAAGGGTTGATGCATTTTTTCATGTAGGAGAGGAGTATAATCTTATAGATCCCTTATTTGCATTTCTACTCAGGACAAACAAATAGACTGCTTCTTCAACTTGTGCAAAATGGTGGAAGAGGGCAACATCCCGGCACGCATTGGAGAAGCCAACATGGAGGGGGAGCTGAAGAAGGCGTGAGTAGATGATGGTTTTCTTAAAGTTGCCCAGTGAGTGTGAGTGTGAGTGTGTGGTCCTTTGTCTGGGCCACTTTATGTTGGATTGCCTGTCTGAAATATAAACAGATTGATGTATGTAAAATAAGTTTCTTCCTTATACACACCTTCAGGATGGCTGACCTACTGAACTGCAATGCTGAACCACTAGTGCGTTTCCTGCCGGTGCTTCTTGACCGCCTAATCTCTCTGCTAGTGTGGCCGCCAACCCTTGCCGGCCAGCTTGTCAACATTGCCCAGGCGTGCTTTGAGACGATTGGCACCATTGTCAACCGTGTGTCGGTGAGTGGCCACTAGACTGTTAGTGGGACACATTCCCACTGATATTGTATCATTACGCATGTTGTGTCTCATCGTGTTTGATAAGAACTTCTTAACTGTTTTCTTTGAATTCTATCTCAAGTCTGTTTAATGTATACTAGGTATTTGCTTAATCATTTTGTTGCCATTGGCTGGTTTTCACTTCTCACATTAAAAGAAATACAAAGAAATGAATTTTGTAAAGCACAACTTTGTTTTTCATCTATTGTTGTTTTTCATCTATTGTGGCGTGTAAATTCTATCAAGGTGAGAAGTGAATGCCCATTACTTCCTATAAATATAATATATAATATATGATAATAATATATATGATATATGATATATAGTGGAAGTGTATGGAAGAAAATGGCTCTATTTTTGGATTTTTTATTTATGAACAGTTTTCTAGTAACATAACTCATTTGTAAATCAAGGGATTGCTGTATATGGGCATGTGGCACACTACCTGGAAGCCGATCCTGCTTATGGGTTCGCTCCTAAAGGTTTTTTTTTTTTTTTTTTTTTTATGTAGAAGGGAGGCGGCCAAGGGCAACAAAAATGAAACAAAATAGCCCACTCTAGTGCCAGTCCCTGGAAAGTCCATAATCAGTAGCCAAAAGAAGAATGGGATAAGTGTCTTGATACCTCTCTCTTGAAACAGTTTAAGTCATAGGCAGGTGGAAATACAGAGGCAGGAAGAGAGTTCCAGAGTTTACCAGAGAAATGGATGAAAGACTGAGAATACTGGTTAACTCTTGCATTAGAGAGGTGGACAGAATAGGGGTGAGAGGAAGAAGCAAGCCTTGTGCAGCGAGGCCGCAGGAGCAGGGGAGGCACGCAGTTAGCGAGATCTGAAGAGCAGTTTGCATGAAAATAGC
>CM035189.1:2507978-2525172 GCA_020233015.1 Callinectes sapidus | reverse complement strand
AGATTTAGGGGAAGAACAGTGACCGTCTACCACAGCAGCAATAGAACGATCAGAAAGGAAACTTGAGATGAAGTTGCAGAGAGAAGGATAGAAGCCAAAGTAGGGTAGTTTTGAAATTAAAGCTTTGTACCAGACTCTATCAAAAGCTTTTGATATGTCTAGGGCTACAGCAAAAGTTTCATCAAAATCTCTAAAAGAGGATGACCAAGACTCAGTAAGGAAAGCCAGAAGATCACCAGTAGAGCGGCCTTGGCAGAAGCCATACTGGCGGTCAGATAGAAGATTGTGAAGTGATAGGTGTTTAAGAATCTTGTTGTTGAGAATAGATTCAAAAACTTTAGATAAGCAGGAGATTAAAGCAATAGGGCGGTAGTTTGAAGGATTAGAACGGTCACCCTTTTTAGGAACAGGCTGAATGTAGGCAAACTTCCAGCAAGAAGGAAAGGTAGATGTAGATAGACAGAGTTGAAAGAGTTTGACAAGGCAAGGTGCAAGCACGGAGGCACAGTTTCGGAGACAATAGGAGGGACCCCATCAGGTCCATAAGCCTTCCGAGGGTTTAGGCCAGCGAGGGCATGGAAAACATCATTACGAAGGATTTTAATAGGTAGCATGAAGTAGTCAGAGGGGGGAGGAGAAGGAGGAACAAGCCCGGAATCGTCCAAGGTAGAGTTATTAGCAAAGGTTTGAGCGAAGAGTTCAGCTTTAGAGATAGATGAGATGGCATTGGTGCCATCCGGTTGAGCTAAAGGAGTTGATGCCTCTTGCTGGGAGTTACTTGATAAGGGAAGGGAGCTTGCATGGAGACTTGTGAGAAGTGACTGCCAGGAGTGGTGCCATAGGGTAGGCAAGGTAATGCAGCCTCTGGCATATGTTCCCCATGATTGATTGATTTCTCCTATTTTCACTTACACACTTACTGCTTTTCTGCTCCAACCAGGGTCTGTTGGAGGACAAGAATGATCAGCATGGACGAAACAGCATCCTCTTGTCCTATGTGGCATTCCAGTCTACTCTGCCTCACCCTGATGACAGCCCTCCCACTCCTGTTGGCCCACAACATACCCACCACCCTCCTCCACCAAGCTCTGTCCCCACCCACCGCAAGTACTCAAGGTGAGAGAGAGAATGAGAATGTGTTGTTTTCCAAAATGTTATAAAAATAAAGAACCAAAAGTGTGGTTTGGGAAAAAATGCAGATTCCATATCAGTGTCATAGAGTGTTAAGTTGATAGTTAAAGCTGAGAAAATAGCTAAGTGCCATAAAGGAGTGTATAAGGTAGCTTGCATAGTCAAGTAGATAAAACATGCAACTAATAAGGCATTGTGTTCATCACAGGAGCAGCAGCAATCCTGACCTGGGGCTTGATGTAGATGCAGAGATTGGTGGTATCTTTGCACGTGGCTTGGACAGGACCAACTCAATGAGGACAGGTGGGTTGCTAATTAGTGATTCCCTGCCACCAATTTGCTCCCACACAGTTATGATGTGTTGATTTCCATTAGATTTTATTGTTGTCTGTTTGTTGTTAAGATTTTTTTATAAGATCAGTTTATAGCAACGAAATAATTGGCAATCTTGAATGAGAGTGAAAAACTTGTATTGCTTTTTAATGAATCTTCAGAAGATTATTGTGTCCAGACAGTCATAGAAAATTGATTATGAAATAATAGAATGGATAAGGAATATCTGAAATGGTTATTGCATGGAAAATTGCTTTAGAAGATACTTGAGTGATATTATGGCTACACTAAAGAGTAAAAGATTTTTGTCCTTAGCTTGAATTCTTTTTTCCATGTCTATCATATAAGATAATGATGAAGAACAGTTGATAATGAGAGGTAAGGCATTCTTAACATTACTTGTATTTTGCAATAATTTTTGCACTCAAATATAACAGAACACACTGACAATTTGCAGAATTATTCAAGTCAGTCAGTGGAAAAAATTTACATGTACACCAGTGTTGTTTAGTGGCAAATATCCAGAACTCTAAAAGGAAGCTCATGAGGAGACCTTCCACCAACATGGAACTATTTCATTTTCATAACATAGTGCCTGAAAACATGTTGTCCCCCATCAGGCAGCAACTATGAGAATCTCATTACTCTGCAACGCTCCAGTGGGAGGAAGCTGACGCACGAAGAGGTAGCACTGCAGTGGGTGGTGTCCAATGGCAAGGGCAGAGACATGGCCCTTGCTAACTCATGGTGAGTGCTTGGTCTTGTGTGGGGATTTCACTGACTTAGTTGAATCTGAATATCTCCTGTGTGTCTCAGGAGTACATCAGGTGTACTTGATTGCCACTTGGATTTTATTGTTAGCAAAGTGCATGTTTCTTGATATTGGTGTTAAACAGACATACTAGTTGCTCAAATCTTATCAGGTGACATTCTGTAGGTTTTTGTTTATAGATGATTCAGTTTGTATCTTGCAATAGTACTAACAAATTTTATATTTGTTGTTAATTCATTTACCACAGCAAATAATTATCCATTCCCACTGCTGTGAGATTGCTTTTACTGTCAAAGAGTTAATATTTATGTAAATGTTGAATAATCAGTCGCTGTGAATGATTATGTAAAATGTTTTAAACTTTTGATTTGGACCAAAAAATTTTCTCAGTTTTATAACCAAGGATAAAGATTTGATTGTCACTGGGCAGAAGTGAATGGAAAAGAGATTGGGTCAGCCTGCTTTTGTTTTGATGCAGTAATGATTTAAGGAATGGATAGGTAGTGTCTTAAACTCTTGTGTATATGTACCAAGTGTGTGCCTTTCTTCATGTGCCTTAGAGATGTAGCAGGATGTGTTTTTTCCCTCTTTGGCAGGTTTTTCTTTGAGCTGATGATAAAATCCATGATAGAACACCTGGCCAGGACGGGAAGCTTGGACTCCCACCGCAAGATGAGGTTCTCACATCAGTTCTGTGATGATATTCAGAATCTGACGTCCTCCATTACTAATGACATCATTGCACATAACACTAAGGATGTTAAAGACACTCGGGTAAGTCAGCCCTCACAAGTGCTTCTTTCTGTTGTGAACTTCCCAGTTAAGGGATAAGAATGTCATGGTACAAGTTTATAGTAAGGATTTTATCATGTATACGAATTGCATTTATCTCTTTTAATCCCTTCAATACGATGATGCCTATGTAAGCATCATGGAACACCATTCATTTGTTTATTTTTCCAATTCAAATATTTATTATTTTTTACATCCTATTTCCCTATTGTATTAAGGCTAGGATTGTGCCTCCCAATGAAGGATTTGGTTCTGGTATTTGGTAACCATTACCCTGAATTTATACTCTTCCTGTCCTTGGACTGTGACCAGGATTTGAACCTAGTATATGAGGTCTGTTAGAAAAATATCTGACCTTTGGCTGGGGAAAAAAACTGGTATACCTGGAGTGTTGGAAACCTAATCGCCCTCAAAGTAGTCTCCTTGGGACTCCACACACTTCTCCCAGCAGTGCCGCCATTGTTGAAAGCATTCCAAGAAAGCCTCTTTCGAAATGGAGTTTAGCTCGGCTGTCGTTGCAGCCATAGTGTCCTTTCTTGTCTGATATCATGTTCCTTTCAATGGCCTCTGGAGTTTGGGGAACACCCAGAAGCTGCAAGGGGCCATATCATTAGAGTAAGAAGCCTGTTGAACCATAGGAGTCTGGTTTTTTGTCTAAAAAGTCTGAATCAAGCGTGAGGAATGTGCTGGAGCATTGTCGTGATAGAGGCGCCAATTTCCTGTTGATCACAATTCTGGTCTCTTGCACCACACAGCATCACATAGGCGACAGAGAACATCACTGTAGTACTCTTTGGTGATTGTTTGACCCTGTGGGGCATACTTGTGGTGTACCACACAGTGGGAGTCAAAGAAAACAGTCAGCATGACTTTGACATTGCTGCGCTCTTGGCAGGCCTTCTTTGGTCTTGGTGACATGTGTGGGTCGTACCCGTACACCCAGGACTCATCACCAGTGATTATGGTGTTCATGAAGTCGGGGTCACTGTTTTCTCTGTATATAAGCAGTGTCTCTACACAACACTGCTTGTTGAAGACTTTCATATTCTACCCAATTAGCTTGGGGTTCCATGCCTTGAAGACTTTTGATATTTAGTGTTCCTTCAGTTTTGAGAAAAACAAGAATATTTCCATAGCTTTCTTCTTCATCCATTCATATAAAATGCCAGCAGAGAGTTGTAGTTGTACTATATTAAAGTCAGTTTACAAGTTTTCAATACATTTCATAGCATTTCACCAGATTGGATTAATATTTTTCCAAGTCTAACTTTCCCCAAAGCTGCAGCATAGGTAGTGTTGCTATTTATTTACAATGGTATTTTTTCATAGAATTTCAAGGTATTTCTTGTATCTGATGTGAAGGATAATCTTCTTTCTTTGTTTTTTTAGGATGACTAAAGAATTGTCTTAAATGTCAAAATGTAGGGTATGTATTTCTTCACCTCAATTGAAGGATGCAAAGATAAACACTCACCAAGCACAAATCATGCATTCATTAGTTTTCTGTTAACACATTAGAAATAGTACTTGCTAAATGAAACACTGAACATTTTTCATTAATTCTTCCAGTTTGTGCAGAACATCAACAGCAGCTTAGCATTCTTCCTGATGGACCTCCTCTCTGTGATGGACCGTGGCTTTGTCTTCATGCTCATCCACAATTACTGCAAGCAGATGAATGGCAAGATTGTACTCCTACCTGATGCTGCACCACTCATCAACCTCAAGGTACTGTGCCTGCCAGTGTTGCATACACACCAGTCCCTTGATTTACGAATGCTCTATGTACAAATTTTTGAAGTTACGAAGAAAATAATTAGGTTTTTTATTACTAATTTACAAATGGAAAATTCTAAGTTATGAACAAAATACTCTTTTATGGGCCTGTCAGAACACATAATTGAACTTGTACCACTCAGCGACTGTCATGGTGATTCTAATTTTTTAAGCTCATCAATGATTATGATAGTACAAAATGCTGGGCAAGAAGTGTGGTACAAGTTCAATTAAGTGTTCTGAAAAGCCCCAAAAAGCTAGAAAAGCTATTATCTTACAGACAAAGGTTGCCGTATTGGCAATAGAACAATGACAACACCACAGAATAGCCACATCTCACCCATGGATGACGCTTTCTGACTTTGAAAGTGGCACCCAAAAAATTGTTGATAATGACCCTAATCGTGAAGGAAGCTTAAAATTCAATTTATGAATGGTTTCCTAGGAACATAACTCAATCATAAATCAAGGGACTGCTATACAGTAAAAGTTCGTTAATCTGAAGAGCATGGGACCAGAAGTGGTTCAGCTTATCAGTTTCTTCTGATTACCAGAATGTACTCTTGAAAACACTAAATGCCAGGGCCTCCTTATAAGTTCAGACAGTTTTCAGTTTCACACATCTGATGATTTTATCGTGTTGCTTATGTTTCTCTGGTGAGACATGTAATGGATTGATTGATGTCCTTCATCATTTCCTTTGCTAATGGATAGTTTTCAGCACTTATGAATACTCTCTCTCTCTCTCTCTCTCTCTCTCTCTCTCTCTCTCTCTCTCTCTCTCTCTCTCTCTCTCTCTCTCTCTCTCTCTCTCTTTTCTCATGAATGATAATCACCAACACTAATGCATCTCAGAATGATAATCACCAACACTAATGCATCTCACCACTCACAATAAACAACAGTGCAACTCCTCACACACTTACCCTCTAAAATCCACAGGTCATTCATTACATACAATACTTTTATGTTATTCAAACAGCACATTGGTAGAAATTCATTACTGTACTGTAATGTCCATTGTTTTCAACTTTAGAGATAGTGAAGTGTTGATAGCAGCATCAACTTCCACTTCTTGCTGCTACAATGCATCTGGTGCTTGGTTTGAATTTGTATGGGGATCTAATTTTGGACATAATTTTATTTTCACCCCACCTTAAAAATTCCAACTACTATTGGGAAATTTGGATCATCGGTGTTCAGATTAATGGACTTTTACTGTAGCTTATGAATATTTGCTTGCTGTATGCTTTATTTCAGTACTTTATTTTGCTATGTTACTTTAATGATGATCCACAAGAGATTTTCTTTCTGCTTGGGGTGACAGAGCTAAGAGTGTAAATGGCGTGTGTATTTAACTAGTTTTATTTACCTGGATACGAGATACAGGAAAAGAGCCACACTAGGCTCATCCTGTCCTGGCTCCTGATCTGTTTTTATCAAGATTTTCCTTAATTTTATGTACTGTCTTTGCACACCGTTTCATTGAGTTTGTTCTGTGCTATTATACTTCTGTGAGAAAAGCTATATTTCTTGACACCTCTTCTGCAATCACTCATCTTCACTTTCATTCCATGTCCCCTGGTACTCCTCATATCAAATTTCACAATATCATCTCTGTCCAACTTCTCTATAATTTCCAGTATCCTACATAGTGGTATCAAATCACCTTTCTCTCTCTTTCCTCCAGTGTAATTAGTCCTAAGCTCTTCAACCTCACTTCCTTACTATTCCCCTTAGGGATTCTTTCCAGCTTCCTGATGTCTTTTTAGATTTGGTGACCACACTAATGCTGCATATTCCAATCATGGATGTATCATTGTTGTTATCAGCTTCCTTCCTTTCCTCCTTCCTTGATGTTTCTAAGTAGATTATAAGTTTCTCCAGTGATCTTGTTTATATGCTTCTTAAACAACATTCTCTTAGCCATCTCTTGTGGGTCTTCAAATGTTTCTTCTTCAACATTTACTCTGTTGATGTTTTCTCTGTGCTTCATCGTACCATTGATATATCTAAAGAATTTTTGGTTGATCTTTACATTTGTTCACAATGTATATTCCATAATTTATTTGCTTAACTTTACATATTACTACATAAGCATTCCTTTTGTTATAAAAGTGGCTCATAGATCATCAAGTGTGTGTGTATGTGAGTTTGCTGTAGTATGTTTTCAGGTGGCTACATGAAGTACTGTATTTTTTATGCAAATGTCAAGTTGCAATGTGGTTAGTAAACTTGAAATAGGTAAACAATTTCCAAGAATGTAGAAGAGAGAGAGAGAGAGATTTGTGCATGGCCATTGTAACTTTTTAATGATCTTTCAGTTTTTTTTATTTACTTCACATGTATTCAAACTTATTCATTTTTTATTTCTACTGATTGTATCTCTTCCACAGCTGGACTTTGTGCGCATTGTCTGCTGCCATGAGCATTTTGTGGCACTCAACCTTCCCTTCTGCACACCCTTGTCAGCCATCTCCGCCCCTTCATCTCCTTGCCCCTCAGTAAGTACCAAAGACCATTTTCGTTCTCTGTTGATTGTTGATGTATCAAGATTCACCACTATTTCCTCTTTGTCATACCTTTTAATACCCTTTTTTTATTCTTTTCCTGAAGTTTTTGCTATTTTATAAAATTTTTGTTGCTGCATTTATCTTCATCATACATACTTTTTTTTTCCATCATACCAACTACCTAACTTTCATCATTTTCACCTGTTTCCTTTCAACTGATTTTTACTTCTCTTGCATCCTGTGTAGCTCTCCTTTCCATTTCTTGCACCACTCACACTCCATTTTCTCTCACAGATTGGCTCCACCACCAGTCAGTCATCATTCATCTCTACAGTATTTGGTGGGGACCGCAGTGCCTTCATGGTGCTCTCCAGTTCCTTCCGCAGGCAGCATTTCTTGGTCGGGCTGGTGCTGTCAGACCTCTCCACTGCCCTCGAGATCAAGTACATCACTCTCTCTCTCTCTCTCTCTCTCTCTCTCTCTCTCTCTCTCTCTCTCTCTCTCTCTCTCTCTCTCTCTCTCTCTCTCTCTCTCTCTCATAAGGACACGGCCAAGAATTAGAAAACTGAAAAAAGGGCTTTTGAAAGTGCCAGTCCTTAAAGAGATTTAAAAAAGGAGACTTATTGCCCCTTTCCTTTCTTTTCCTCATTGCTTTCCCATGTATTTTTTACCTAAATTACAGTGAGCTTATTTTATCTTTTATTATTGTAATTTGAAGACTTATGATTAGATTCAGCATTGTTACAGTGGTCATCATTTGGCAGCTTTTATTTCTGGTTAGTATGTTGTATCAATACATTTTATTGTGTCACTGTGTATTCTATGTTTCTTTCTTATGCTTTAGTCCTTGGAAGTGGTAATAATGTATTTATTAATTTAGTTTATATTTCCAAGCATTCTCATATTCTATTCTGTCTTCAAATTTTCCTTTTTCTTCATGTAGTGGTAGATTAAAATTAGGCTTTGATGAAGCAAAGAATATAAAACCATAATATCAATTTCAGAATTTTAGAAATTATACTACCACTTATTTTTAATGTTTTTAATGTTCTATATCTTTCTTCTTTCCTTAATTCCTCCACTCCTCATCCTGTTCCCATCACCACTACCACCACCAATTCTTTTCTTCCTTACAAATTTCTTCCCTTTCCCATCCACCACAACCACAGCAACCCCACCATTCATGGCCGTGCTGTCAACACCATCCGTAACCTGCTGGGGAGTCACGACACAGACGAACGCTATGCAGACCCAGAAATCAAGGCGCGGGTGGTGGCACTCTACCTTCCCCTCATCAGCATTGTGGTGGATGCTCTCCCTCAGCTCCATACTTTCATCACTTCCAAGTGTAAGGCACCAGCAGTACCTCTCATGAGTCCACAATGAGTGAAAATTCTCTTGGTCATAGCAATCAATAATCTTCAATAATGTTGGAGTATGGTGTAGAATTTTGTGTGTCAGTGGATTCATTTAGTGGATATGCTGCCTCAGTGGAGTAACAGCTAATGTACAGTGATGGTGTGGTAACACAGCAAATGTGTTTTGCTTTATTAGTGATTTATAGATATGTGGTACAGATACCTTTCCTTTGACGTGAGTTCGTTTTATGTGTTTTTAGATTTATGTGAGGTCCAAATTCCAAACAAGTTGTCACCTCACAGGGTGATTTTTTTTTTTTCTTTTCTTTTCTTTTCTTTTTACTCCATCTCTCTCTCTCTCTCTCTCTCTCTCTCTCTCTCTCTCTCTCTCTCTCTCTCTCTCTCTCTCTCTCTCTCTCTCTCTCTCTCCACATATATGGGATATTTCAGTCAGTGGCCAACAGATGTCAAACGTGAGTTCCTTTGCACCTCCCAAACAACAGTTACATAAACACATGCATGCATTATATATATATATATATATATATATATATATATATATATATATATATATACACACACACACACACACACACACACACACACACATACAAGTTTATTCAATTAAGAATTACACAATTTATTGGTTCCTTCAGAGGGTGAGCTCTTCTCTCTCCACTGATGATGAATGTTTACTGAGTGACATTGTGTGGTGAGCCAGAGATGGCATCGGCATCATGTTTACAGCAGTGCACCATTTTAAATATGACACCAACCTCATTTCTGATTTGCCACACCATGTCACTCAGTAAACATTTGTCATCTGTGGAGAGAGGAGCTCACCCTATCAAGTGTGTGTTGTTCGATTTACATTGTTTTTGTTGTCCACAATCTCTTCAAGAATGCATCTTTCGTGTAAATCGAGTGATACTATATCTTTTTTTTTATTTTATTTATTTTTTTTATTTATCTATATTTTTTTTATTTTCCTTTCTTTTTATTTATTTTTTATTCCTTTTTTATTTTTCAGTTCGAAACCCATTGTCATCAGTGGTGGATGACAGTGAGGGTGGCCCAACCCACATCCACCAGAATGTTGCCCTGGCCATTGCTGGGTCATCCATGTTTGCCAATAAGGAGAGTGACTATGATGTGATACACGGGGTGAGTGCCATACATGATAAAGAGTTTTGCTACATTCCTTTTATAGCCATGATTCATGATTACTTTTCTGGCTGATGCAAAAGAATGTATTAATTAGTCATTATATCACCCACAATAACTGTGCCTCCAGAAATTCTGCCAGTTTTTTTATCTGGCATGACAAATCTAATGCTCTTTGTTTTCTTGGTTTCAAAATCTATCATTCTGTTCTTGAGTTAATAATGCATCATTTACTAAGCCAGCGTGAACTGTGAGTCATGACTATGTAGAACATTGGCTTGTGTAGACAATAGCTGAGCTAAGCAGTTGACAGGCATACAGTATTGACAAGGAAGCCTGTGTGGTATTGAAGCATAAAGTGGTAATGGTCACATTTCTCACTGCTGATGGAAGGATGAGGCATCTTGGAGTGCAACATGGCTGTGGGGAACTATCACCTTCCCCTCACATGTAGCTTTCCGAAGCTGTTGTACTGTTAAGGAACATGCACAATTAACATGTATTGCACTGCACTTGCATGCAGACAACTGAAGAGGAGATGGAGAATGTAAGTGTCCATCTCTTCCCTCCCTCCAGTGTGTGTGTGTGTGTGTGTGTGTGTGTGTGTGTGTGTGTGTGTGTGTGTGTTTGTGTGTTCACCTGCATACATCCATGTATCAGTGTCAGTGTGTGTGTGTGTGTGTGTGTGTGTGTGTGTGTGTGTGTGTGTGTGTGTGTGTGTTCACCTGCATACATTCATGCATGAGTGTCGGTGTGTGTGTGTGTGTGTGTGTGTGTGTGTGTGTGTGTGTCTAAGAGAGATAGATAGAGAGAGAGAGAATTTATCAATGAGTGAATATATGTAGGGGAGTCTGTTAGTGTGTGTATATCCATGTATTAGTGTCATTTAGTGTAGTGTGTGTGTGTGTGTGTGTGTGTGTGTGTGTGAAAGAGAGAGAGAGAGAGAGAGAGAGAGAGAGAGAGAGAGAGAGAGAGAGAGAGAGAGAGAGAGAGAGAGAATGTATGATGTTCCATGTCATTTTGTGAAGGGGTGGTCATAATTCATAAGAAGCTGAAACTCACTGCTGCAGTGCATCATACAATTGTATAATTTCATCTCAAAACATGGTGATGGTGTAGCATACCAGTCTCTCTCTCTCTCTCTCTCTCTCTCTCTCTCTCTCTCTCTCTCTCTCTCTCTCTCTCTCTCTCTCTCTCTCTCTCTCCCCTGGTTGTGAGTACCTTGTTTACATAGATTTTCATCTTTTTAGCAGCAGCAGCCCCGCAAGTGTCCTCTGAGCTCTGAAACAACTCGCAACTTGCTCATTTGCCTGCTGTGGGTCCTTCGTAATGCCGATGAGACCAGCCTGCGTCACACACTGTCCGAGCTGCCACACAACCGCCTTCACCAGCTGCTGGACGTTCTCTACATTGCCGTATCTTGCTTTGAGTATAAGGTGGGAAGTGCGGAACAGTCTCTTCTTTGTAAGGAATTCTGTTTTCATGACTTTATCAATGTTTTTTTTTATTTTCATGATTTTTTTGTTTTATTAATTTTTCTCAACTTTATTTTTGGATGAGGGAGAATTTTTTGCTGTGCTTATATAGATGTATTTTAATTTATATTACTAGATGACTTTTTTCCCCTCTATGTTAATTTTTGCTGTTAGTTTATATGTTTTTTTTTTGCTTTGTTATGGATATTCTTGTTACTTTTTAACCCATTTCACTAGATAATCTCATTTCTCTTGCAATCAGTTTCTAAATTCTTGTCATGATGTTGATGAATTGTAGAGTGTAGGTGATGAATGATATCTAAGTGGAGAGACACCAGATGATGGGGAAATGTATTTGTTCAAACAGCATCATTATATCTGTGACCAAGTTATCTCTTCCTGACTCCCCGTAAACTATTCTAGGGGAAGAAAGTGTCTCAGCGAGGTGGCACCGGTGGCAGCATGCGCAACAAGGAGGTGATGAAGAGCCGGCTGGAGGAAGCCATCATGGGCCAAAATTCAGCCCGCTCTGAGATGATGCTTCGACGGCGAGGTAACACCCTTCCCAGCTCCCCCCATGTTGTTGGCCACTCACAGTTCTACATCCAGGGTGCAGGTTGGTGTCGTCGGTCTGGGCCTCCCTCCTCCCTACCATCTCCAGACCTGACAACACTTCAGGTCTTCCTGTCTGCTGCCTGTGCTACGTGTTTGGGGTTTGTCCGTGCTCCATGGCTGGCTCACTCCGCTAACACATACACACAGACACACACTTCTTGGCACAGCCTTTGTTTCACCCCGTCATCTGGAGGAATGCTGGCTTCTCTTCACCATATTTTGTTGTTGCATGGATTACAATGGGGTCTTTCAGCAATTTTTTTCCTTGCAATGATTATTTAAATTTTAGTGTTAAAAGAAGGAAAGAGTCAGTATACCATCAGCATATCCACTCATGTGACAGTGGCTGCCTGACCTATGTTCCTCAGGCCACACTTCTTAACTTGGTGATTTTCATTTGTGTCTTGGATTCTTCGTCCTCCTCAAAGAACTTCCTCTAAGAGGGTGACTATAATAGGAAAATTACTCCATGCCATCCCATATTATTTTTTAATTTTCTCCTTCCTCGTTCACATTCTTCATTGAGTAATTCTTCTACTGAACTTACATTACACAAGAGTGTGCATGTACACACTGGAAACCATCACCTTGACATTATAGATTTTATAAAACAAATTACCTTGTGCAAAATTTTGATATCTTTATTGCAATAGAATATTATTTTTTTGAGAACAAAATGATAATTTATCAGAATTAAGGATGTCAGCTACTAATTTCAAGTAAAACATTCATTGTTGGATGAATATACTAGATATCCATTTCACTTATTTGATTGCAAATAAAAAACAATTACCTATTTACAAAAAATTTGTTTGATCTAAAATTTCTAAAATACTTTAGAAATTTGGAGGTCATTTCTTGATTATAGATTCTTTGTATTGCTTATATCAGAGGATTTTAGTAGGTGAAGAGAATATTCATCAGTTTATAAGTATGAAGCTGTTCCTCCAGACACCAGGATGTATGGGATCATAAACTTCATGTAAATAAATGTTCTCCTCACTCCCCCAACATTCTCTCTCTCTCTCTCTCTCTCTCTCTCTCTCTCTCTCTCTCTCTCTCTCTCTCTCTCTCTCTCTCTCTCTCTCTCTCTCTCTCTCTGCACACATGACCTCTGTTGGTGATTACTGTGGCCACACTTGCTATGGGTTACCTGGTACATTGGATCCCTGAACCTCACCAGCATGTTGAGCCACTCTTCCTTCTCTGGATCAACAGAATGATAAAGTACAACTACTTCATCAGCATTTTCTTCCATGCCAGATGTCTGCATTGTACTCTACTGCCCATGATGAGATGTTGCAAAGTGACAGTGCAATATTATCTCTACTAATGATCTTGTATGACGGATACTAAACCAGCTGGAAGAAATGTAGAATCTGCATTTGCCTTTTTGACAAGTGGATATGTTATATGATTGCATTCACTGAAGCCCCTTCAGCAGTTTAGTTGTATTTGATTTTTTAGAAACAAGAAATGACTGATCAAAGAATTTTCCCATTCATTCACTGAATTGAATGGTAATAATTTTGCTTGGTTACTAGTTCATGATCACTTGTTTCTTTGAGGTCATGGATTATGAAAGCTTCACTTGGCACTTAGGAAGGTAAACTTTATAACAGTAAAGAAATATGATATGATTGGCAGTAAAGTTCATGATTTTCTACATGTTTAGTCTATTCTGTTGAACTGAGCTTCAAACTTGTGGGATGTTGTAGATAGTTTGTAGTGATTATCTTGTAGAAATCTTAAATAGATATAGTATGAGAATGAACCATATGAGTTGGATGTGGTGTGTATAAAGAAATTGAAATGAGTTGCCTGAAAAAAAGCCTTTTGTGTGTCAAGTGAAACCAGTGAAAGTGTGAAAAGTATATTGCAGATCTAGGTGCTAGCCCAACCTCCCCTTCTTAAAAAAAAGTAAAAATGAATGTTGAGGGAATCAAACACAACATTATAGGATAGGCCTAGCCACATTGGAAGAATGGGAGAAAGTCAGATACAAGAATACAATTTGATAGTCACATTTTTAACAGAAAATACAATTTGATAGACATAGCAGAAAGTGAGATGACCAAGAGAGTAAAGTTTGAGGGATGTGGTTGATATAAGATCATATGAGGGGACATTGAGCTAAAGTATGTTAGAGGAGGATGAAGACTGAGGCCACAATAATGTCTTGCAAAATTCCTAAGAGCAAGTATTAGATGTGGATAAAGAAGATGTGGTGGGTTATTGGTCCTTAAGCAGCTTAATGTATTGTCCTTGTGGCATTTTCTGGATTTAATAATGCATTGATGTTTTAGTGTATCTCCCTCTGACAGAATCACCTTTTTTAGAATGCATGATTGGGTTTTGTTAGAGAGAGTTCTTTCACTTTTCAGTTATTTAAACTGTTCAGTCTAGTCCATAGATTAGGTTACTAGTTTGATTTCTAGTTCTGTGTAAGTGGTAACAGTGATAAAATATTCCAGTCATGTAAGGATTGCGGTTACGTTTCCCTGTATTTTAGATTCTCTTAAGTATGTGTCCTGCTCTGCAAATACAATGTCTCTAATGTTTCTTTGCCCTCAAAATTTGATTACATGGGCAACAATACAATTCCAAGTTTTATACACAATGTGACTGAGCAGTGATTGTAGTGATTAGCTTTTCCTGATGTGTGCAGGTGTCTTAACTGTCCCTTGTACACATCTTAGGGAACACTGAGTATGATGCAAGTGGGATGGCTGAATTGCACCAAGGAAGGTTCAGGTGACCAGAGGTGTACCTAATGCCAGCTTAACAATGTTTATAGTCTCTGCTTCATATTTAGATTTACTCTGACAAATTGATCAGTTGTTAGGTTAATATAATTATAGTTAGATAGAATTTTAAGCATGACTTTCTTAGTAATTAATAAAACATAACCACTAATGAATCTGGTTGTCTATCATATGTTTTCATGTTTAGTGCTCTTCAGTTATTTATTAAAATTGAACTATAAAATCTTCTTATTTGTTGAACTTGATATTTCCAAGGACTATTATTAATCCTAATTTCATAATAAAAAACATTTAACATGATACATCTTAAGTTGCAGATGTATTAGCATCATTAAAAATAGCATTTTGAATTATAATTAAGTAGAGACAAATTCAAAAGATAATTATTAATCTATTGCATATGGGAAATCATTGTGGCTATTAAAACAAGTCTGTGATTGTATAACAGTTCATCGGTAACATTTGCTTTGCTGTGTGCCCAGCAGAACGCAATCCCCCATCGCCATCAGGTGGCGGAGAGAAGTTGCGGTGGCGCAAGGAATCATTCCCGTGGCGTCACCACCCCCAGGACACGGACCGCTCTCCACAGCATGAGCTGGAGCAAGAGTCCCAGGTGGAAGATCACTTGGCAGCCGAGTCTAACATGGTCATCCTGGACACCCTGGAAAATATTGTCCAGGTACATGACACAGTTACATTAATTTTTCCACAAACCTTCTGTTGTCTTGGAGTTATTGTTTCATTTATTTTTTCTCCTTTTCAGTATAGACTATTATATAGTAGGGTTTTGCACTACCTTAAGCATATAATGCAGTTTATCCTCACCCATTTGCAGTTCACTGTTCACAACCTTGCATACTCACAGACTTTGCTCTCAAAGGTTTTTTTTTCATAATTTTGGCAATTTCATGAATTTCTTAGGCCATTTTTTAGCAGAGAAATGCATACATTCACCCTAACTGCTAAGTAATTTTAAAATAACAATGTCAGTTAATATAAAATAAAATATTAGAAAAGAGAGATGATACAGTATAACTGGTAAATAACGTTAAAATGTCAGTTAATATAAAATTTTAAAAAATAGAAAAGAGAGATGATACAGTAAATAATTTTAAAACAACAATGTCAGTTATGAGCTTTCATTTCTCCTTCCTGCTGATTGGCTGCAGACGTGACGTCACAAGCATCTCCATGCACAAAACTTTAAACAGCTCTCTCTCTCTCTCTCTCAGTTATTATTACTGTTTTTATTTATCATTACTACATGTTACTATATTATTGCTGTATTAATGAGTAAGACTGTCTTTAGAATGTGTTTGGGAAGCATATTTTAGCATATATATTATCATGCATAGGTGTTTTACAACTGCATCAATTATTGGCGGAGTTTTTGGATTTGCAAGAGGGGAAGGAACGTAACCCCGACAAATAGCAGGGGGATACTGTATTAGCCTACAAATTCTTCAAATTGAATACAACCACAAAATTTCACCAGCAAGTGAAACATTTATTAAACTTTGATGGCAAGTGGTGTGCCACCCCTGATATCCTCATTTTCCTCAGGTGGAGAGGTATACGTGAAGGAATTTGTGGACGGGTTATTGTGCTACTTGGGTTTACACACTACGTGGAGGAGGGTGTTGCACCATCAGCGCACTATTGCATGTCAGGTTATTGTGTTAGGTGCCATTAGTTCTCTATCAATCCCTTTTTCTTGTGGAATGAGGGAAGAGTGAGGTAGTCCTCAATATTGTGTGCAGTGATGGCTTGATGCTGTTTCAGTAAAGACTATTGAAAGCAAACAGAACAAGAATACCATTAAAAATGTGTGGTGAAATATTGCATGAGTGTACAATAAAACGCAGGGCAGTGCACAAAGCTGCCGACCATTTTTTTTATGGTGGGTGTACGTGTTATCCACCGCATCATTAACTTTTTGAATCTAGGCATGTTTATCTTCAACCATTTAGGAGTCATGAATTGTAACAATCTATTGATTGGTAAACAATGTTCATTTTGTATAAAAAATGGATGGCAGTGACTAACATTGACATTCATGTGCGCTATCAAAAATGTTAGTGATGATGACTGAAACACAATTTATGTCAGTATTGTGTGAAGATCCACTGGTTCTCTCTCACTGACTCACACACGCAGGAAACAGAGTGATACGGGTGGTAAAATTCAAGTTTCGTTCTTTCTTTTCCACTCTTTGTTTATTTGTTTAAAACTCTCATTGTCAGTAAAGAAATCAACTATAGCTTATTCCAGTAATTCCAAACTCTCACAAGTCATGTTGTCTATCTCCTTCACTAGTCATGCTTTTCAGGTTACAAAATATTTACCCAAACACATCAAGAATGTTTATAATTTATCACCTCTATCTCATTGGTTGTCACTTTTTAATTATTTTGTTTAGAGGTACTGGTACCTGTATTGTAATCTTCCTGATGTAAATAACTCTTATTTACACATTACATCTACTTTTTCCCTTCAGGTG